>PNEQ01006218.1:0-34058 GCA_003012365.1 Medauroidea extradentata
GTTGGAAATAAGATACGCATATGAATCTTCTCATAATTTCACGGTATTCAGATACATGTGTCGGTAAGTCCAAATAAATCCTCAAACAGAAAAATGACAAAAACAAATCAATGTATGATTGCAACAGAAGTGTTTAAACTCTTGTAGTGAAAAATTGACATTTTGGACTTACCACCTTATGCTTCTCAGGTACAGAAATTAACCTGACCTAACCTAACCTAAATTAACCTAAATTAACCTAACCTAACCTAACATATCGTTTCGTAACGTATCGTATCGTTTCGTATCGTTTCATATCATATCGTTTCGTGTCGTAACGTATCGTATCGTAACGTAACCTTACCTAATCTAACCTGACCTAAACTAAATTAACCTAAATTACACTAACCTAAACTAACATAACCTAAATTAACCTAACCTAACCTAACCTATCCTAACCTAACCTATTGTATCGTATCTTATCGTATCGTTTCGTATCGTATCGTTTCGTTTTGTATCGTATCGTATCGTAACCTAACCTAACCTAACATATCCTAACCTATCCTAACCTAAACTAACCTAACCTAACCTAAATAAACCTAAATTATACTAACCTAACCTAACCTTACCTAAATTAACCTTAATTAACCTAAATTAACCTAACCTAACCTATCCTAACCTAACCTATCCTTACCTAACCTATCGTGTTGTATCGTATCGTATCGTTTCGTATCGTATCGTTTCGTATTGTATCGTATCGTAACCTAACCTAACCTAACCTAACCTATCGTATCTTTTCATATCGTATCGTAACCTAATCTTTACCAAACCTAAACTAACCTAACCTAAATTAACCTAAATAAACCTAACCTAACCTCACCTAACCTAACCTATCATACCGAAATGAATCGTATCGTTTCGTATCGTTCGTATCATAACGTTTCGTATCGTATCGTATCGTAGCGTTACCTATACTAACCTAACCTAATCTAACCTAACCTAACCTAAATAAACAAAACCTAACCTAACCTAACCGAACCTATCATAACCTAACCTAACGTATCGTATCGTATCGTTTCGTTTAGTATCGTATCGATTCGTATTGTATCGTATCATATCGTAACCTAACCTTACCTAACCTATCCTAACCTAACCTAACCTAAACTAACCTATCGAATCGTATCTTATCGTTTCGTATCGTTGCGTATCGTATCGTTTCGTATCGTACCTTAACCTAACCTAACCTAACTTAACCTAACCTAAATTAAACTAAATTAACGTAACCTAACCTAACCTAACCTAACCTTACCTAACCTAACCTTACCTAACCTAAATTAACCTAACCTAACCTAACCTAACCTATCGTATCGTATCGTAACCTTACGTATCCTTTCGTATCGCATCGTAACCTAACCTAACCTAACCTAACATATCGTATCGTATTGTATCGTATCGTTTCGTATCGTTTCGTATCGTAACCTAACATAACTTAAATTACCTAAATTAATCTAACCTTACCCAAAATATCATTTCGTATCGTATCGTTCCGTTTCGTATCGTATCGTTTCGTATCGTATCGTTTCGTAACGTATCGTATAGTAACCTAACCTAACATAACCTAACCTAACCTAACTTAACCTCTCCTAACCTAACCTAACCTATCCTATTGTATCGTACCGTATCGTATTGTATCGTAACGTATCGTATCGTATCGTAATGTATCGTATCGTAACATAACCTAACCTAAATTAACCTAAATTAACCTAACCTAACCTTACCTAACCTTATCTATCGTATCGTATAGTCTCGTATCTTTTCGTATCGTATCATAACCTAACCTAAGCTAACCTAACCTAACCTAACCTAACATTAACTACCCTAACCTAACCTAAATTAAAATAAATTAACCTTACCTAATCTAACCTAACATAACCTAACCTAACCTATCGTATCGTATCGTTTAGTATCGTATCGTTTAGTATCGTATCGTATCGTATCGTTTCATATCATATCGTTTCGTATTGTTTCGTATCGTATCGAAACCTAACCTAACCTAACGTAACCTAACCTAACCTAATCTAACCTATCGTATCGAATTGTTTCGTAACGTATCGTATCATTTCGTAACGTATCGTATAGTATCGTTTCGTAAAGTATCGTATCGTATCGTATCGTATTGTATCGTTTCGTATTTTATCGTATCGTAACTTAACCCAACCTAACCTATCCTAACCTAACCTAAATTAACCTAATTAACCTAACCTAACCTAACCTTACCTAACCTAACCTAAATAAACCTAACCTAACATAACCTAACTTAACCTAACCTAACCTAACCTTACCTAACCTATCGTATCGTATCGTATCGTATCGTTTCGTATCGTATCGTTTCGTATCGTATGGTATCTTATCGTTTCGTATCGTAACCTAACCTAACATAACCTAAACTATCCTTACCTAACGTGACATAACCTAACATAAATTAACCTAAATTAAACTAACCTAAACTAACCTAACCTAACCTAACCTAACCTATCGTATCGTATCGTGTTGTATTGTATCGTTTCGTATCGTATCGTATCCAAACTTAACCTAACCTAACCTAAACTAACCTAACCTAAATTAACCCAAATTAACATAACCTAACATAACCGAACTTAACCTAACCTAACCTATCGTATCGTATCGTATCGTAACGTATCGTATCGTATCGTTTTATATCTTTTCGTATCGTACCATAACCAAACCTTACCTAACCTAAACTAACCTATCCTAACCTAACCTAACATAAATTAATCCAAATTAACCTAACCTAACCTAACCTAAATTAACCTAATCTAACCAAACCTATCCTAACTTAACCTAACCTTACCTAACCTAACCTAACCTATCGTATCGTATCGTTTCGTATCGTATCGTATCGTTTCGTTTCGTATAGTATCGTATCGTAACCTAACCTAACCTAACCTTACTTAACCTAACATAATTTAACCTAAATTAACCTAACCTAACCTAACCTAACCTAAACTAACCTAACCTAACCTAACCTAATCTAACCTAACCTAACGTTACCTAACCTAACCTAACAAACCTAAACTAACCTAACCTAACCTATCCTATCGTATTGTATCGTATCGTATGGTATTGTATCGTATCGTATCGTTTCTTTCGTTTCGTTTCGTTACGTATCGTATCGTATCGTAATTTATCGTGTCGTATCGTAACCTAACCTAACCTAACCTAACATAAATTAACCTAAATTAACCTAACATAACCTTACCTATCATATCGTATCGTATCGAATCGTATCGTTTCGTATAGTTTCGTATCGTATCGTTTCGTATCTTATCGTATCGTATCGTAACCTTATCTAACCTAACCTAACTTAACCTAACCTAACCTAAATTAACTTAAATTAACCTAACCTAACCTTACCTAACCTAATCTAACCTTACCTTACCTAACCTAACCTATCCTAACCAAACCAAACCAAACCAAATCAAAACAAACCAAACCTAATCTAACCTAACCTAACCTAACTTAACTTAACCTAACCTAACCTATCGTATGTTATCGTATCGTATTGTTTCGTATCGTATAGTTTCGTATCGTATCGTATCGTTTCGTATCGTAAACTAACCTAACCTAACCTATCCTGACCTAACCTAACCTAACCTAACCTAAATTAACCTAAATTAACCTAACCTAACCTAACCTAAATTAACCATGCCTAAACTAACCTAAACTAACCTAACCTAACCTAACCTTACCTTCCGTATCGTATCGTATCATATCATAACGTATCGTATCATATCGTTTCGTATCGTATCGTATCGTATCGTAACCTAACCTAACCTAAATTAAACTTAATAAACCTAAACTAAACCTAACATAACCTAACCTAACCTATCGTATCGTAACGTATCGTCTCGTATCGTTTCGTATCGTATCGTATCGTTTCGTATCGTATCGTAACCTAACCTAACCTAACCTAACCTATCTAAACCTAACCTTTCCTAAATTAACCTAAATTAACCTAACCTAACCTAACCTAACCTAAATTAACCTAACTTAACCAAACCTAAAATAACCTTACCTAACTAAACCTAACCTAACCTAACCTAACCTATCGTATCGTATCGTTTCGTATTGTATCGTATTGTTTCGTAACGTAACCTAACCTAACCTAACTTAACCTAACCTAACCTTACCTTACCTAACTTATCGTATCGAGTCGTATCGTTTCGTATCGTATCGTATCGTAACCTAACCTAACCTAAATTAACATAAATTAACCTAACCTAACCTATCGTATCGTATCGTATCGTATCGTTTAGTATCGTAACGTATCGTATTGTTTCATATCGTATCGTTTCGTATTGTATCGTATCGTATCGTAACTTACGTAACCTAACCTTACCTAACCTAACCTAATCTAACCTAACCTAACCTAACGTATCGTATCGTATCGTATAGTATCGTATCGTATCGTAACATATCGTATCGTTTCGTGTCGTATCGTAACCTAACCTAACCTAAATTAACCTAAATTAACCTAATCTTAACTAACCTAACCTAACCTAACCTAAATTAACCTAAATTAACCTAACCTAACCTATCGTATCGTTTCGTATCGTTTCATATCATATCGTTTCGTGTCGTATCGTATCGTATCGTAACCTAACCTAACCTAATCTAACCTAACCTAACCTAAATTAACCTAAATTACACTGACCTAAACTAACCTAACCTAAATTAACCGAAACTAACCTAACCTAACCTAACCTATCCTTACCTAACCTATCGTATCGTATCGTTTCGTACCGTATCGTATCTTATAGTATCGTTTCGTATCGTATCGTTCGTATTGTATCGTATCGTATCGTAACCTAACCTAACCTAACATAACCTAACCTAAATAAACATAATTAAACTAACCTAACCTAACCTAACCTAAATTAACCTTAATTAACCTAAATTAACCTAACCTAACCTAACCTTTCCTAACCTAACCTATCGTGTCGTATCGTATCGTATCGTTTCGTATCGTATCGTTTCGTATTGTATCGTATCGTAAACTGACCTAACCTAAACGAATCTTACCTGACCTATCGTATCGTATCGTAACTTAATCTTTACCAAACCTAAACTAACCTAACCTAAATTAACCTAAATTAACCTAACCTAACCTATCATAACCTAACCTATCGTATCGTATCGTTTCGTTTCGTATCAATTCGTATTGTATCGTATCGTATCGTAACCTAACATTACCTAACCTATCCTAACCTAACCTAACCTAAACTAACCTATCGAATCGTATCATATCGTTTCGTATCGTTTCGTATCGTTTCGTATCGTATCGTTTCGTATCGTATCGTATCTTAAACTAACCTAACCTAACTTAACCTAACCTAACCTAAATTAACCTAAATTAAAGTAACCTAACCTAACCTAGTTTAACCTTACCTAACCTAACCTTACCTAACCTAAATTAACCTAACCTAACCTATCGTATCGTATCGTAACGTATCGTATAGTTTCGTATCGTATCTTTTCGTATCGTTCCCTTTCGTATCGTATCGTTTCGTATCGTATCGTAACCTAACATAACCTAACCCAACCTTACCTAACCTAACCTAACCTAACCTAACCTAACCTATCGTATCGTATCGTATTGTATCGTATCGTTTCGTATCGTTTCGTATCGTATCGTAACCTAACCTAACCTAACCTATCCTATCCAAACCTAACCTATCCTAACCTAACCTAACCTAACCTAACCTAACCTTACCTTACCTTAACTAAATTAACCTAACCTAACCTTAATCTAACCTAGCCTAACCTAATCAAACCTAACCTAACCTAACCTAACCTAACATAACCTAAACTAACCTAATCTAACCTCATCAAACCTAACCTTACCTAACCTAACCTATCGTATCGTATCGTATTGTATCGTATAGTATCGTATCGTTTCGTATCGTACCGTATCGTAAACTAACCTAACGAAACCAAACCTTACCTAACCTATCGTATCGTATCTTATCGTATCGTTTCGTATCGTATAGTATCGTATCGTATCGTTTCGTATCGTAACCTAACCTAACTTAACCTAACCTATCCCAACCTTAACTAACTTAACCTATCCTAACCTAACCTAACCTAACCTATCGTATCTCATCGTATCGTATTGTAACGTATTGTTTCGTATCGTATCGTATCGTTTCGTATCGTATCGTATCGTTTCGTATCGTATCGTAACCTAACCTAACATAACATTTCCTAACCTAACCTAAATTAACTTAAATTAACCTAAATTAACCTAACCAAAGCTAATCTAACCTAACCTAACCTAACTTAACCTAACCTAACCTAACCTAACCTTACCTTACCTATCGTATAGTATCGTATCTTATCGTAACGTATCGTATCGTTTCGTATTGTATCGTATCGTATCGTAACCTAACCAAACCTAACCTTACCTAACATAACCTAACCTAACCTAACCTATTGTATCGTATCGTATCGTTTCGTATCATTACCGTATCGTTTCGTATCGTATCGTAACCAAACCTACCCTAACCTACCCAAACCTAACCTAACCTAATCTAACCTTACTTAATCTAACCTAATCTAACTTAACCTATCGTATCGTATATTATAGTACCGTATCGTATCGTATCGTTTCGTATCGTATCGTAACCTAACCTAACCCAAATTAACCTAAATTAACCTTATCTGACCTAACCTAACCTAAATTAACCTAACCTAACCTAAACTAACCTAAATTAACCTAACCTAACCTAAACTATCGTATCGTAACGTATCGTATCGTTTCGTATCGTTTCATATCATATCGTATAGTGTCGTATCGTATCGTATCGTAACCTAACCTAACCTAACGTAATCTAACCTAACCTAACCTAAATTAACCTAAATTACACTAACCTAAACTAACCTAACCTAAATTAACCGAACCTAACCTAACCTAACCTATCGAATCGAATCGTATCTTATAGTATCGTTTCGTATCGTTTCGTTTCGTATTGTATCGTATCGTATCGTAACCTAACCTAACCAAACCTAACCTAACATAACCTAACCTATCCTAAATTAACTAACCTAACCTAACCTAAATAAACCTAAATTAAACTAACCTAAACTAACCTAACCTAAATTAACCTTAAATAACCTTAATTAACCTAACCTAACCTTACCTAACCTATCCTAACCTAACCTATCGTATCGTATTGTATCGTATCGTTTCGTATCGTATCGTTTCGTATTGTATCGTATCGTAACCTAACCTAACCTAACCTATCGTATCGTATCGTATCGTATCGTAACCTAACCTTTACCAAACCTAAACTAACCTAATCTAAATTAACCTAAATTAACCTAACCCACCCTAACCTAACCCATCATATCGTAACGTATCGTATCGTTTCGTATCGTTTCGTATCATATCGTTTCGTATCGAATCGTATCGTTACCTAATCTAACCGAACCTTATCTAACCTAACATAACCTAACCCAAATTAACCTAACCTAACCTAACCTAAATTAACCTAACCTAACATAACCTAACGTATCCTTACCTCACCTATCGTATCGTATCGTATCGTTTCTTATTGCATCGTATCTTATCGTATCGTTTCGTATCGAATTGTTTCGTATTGTATCGTATCGTATCGTAACCTAACCTAACCTATCCTAACCTAAACTAACCTAACCTACCTACAATAAATTAACCTAAATTAAACTAACCTAACCTAACCTAAATTAACCTAAATTAACCTAACCTATCCTAACCTAACCGAACCTATCCTTACCTAACCTATTGTATCGTATCGTATCGTTTCGTATCGTATCGATTCGTATTGTATCGTATCGTATCGTAACCTAACCTTACCTAACATATCCTAACCTAACCTAACCTAACATAACCTATCGAATCGTATCGTTTCGTAACGTTTCGTATCGTATCGTTTCGTATCGTATCGTATCGTTTCTTAACCTAACCTAACCAAACTTAACCTAACCTAACCTAAATTAACCTAAATTAATGTAACATAACCTAACCTTACCTAACCTTACCTAACCTAACCTAACCTAACCTAACCTATCCTAACCTAAACTAACCTCACCTACCTACACTAAATTAACCTAAATTAAACTAACCTAACCTAACCTAAA
This sequence comes from Medauroidea extradentata, assembly GCA_003012365.1. Taxonomy (NCBI): domain Eukaryota; kingdom Metazoa; phylum Arthropoda; class Insecta; order Phasmatodea; family Phasmatidae; genus Medauroidea; species Medauroidea extradentata. The sequence goes on from PNEQ01006218.1 coordinate 8,179, forward strand.
TTAACCTAAATTAACCTAACCTATCCTAACCTAACCGAACCTATCCTTACCTAACCTATTGTATCGTATCGTATCGTTTCATATCGTATCTATTCGTATTGTATCGTATCGTATCGTAACCTAACCTTACCTAACATCCTAACCTAACCTAACCTATCGAATCGTATCGTTTCGTAACGTTTCGTATCGTATCGTTTCGTATCGTAACGTATCGTATCTTAACCTAACCTAACCTAACCTAAATTAACCTAAATTAACGTAACATAACCTAACCTAACCTAACCTTACCTAACATAAATTAACCTAACCTAACCTAACCTATCGTATCATATCGTTTCGTATCGTATATTTTCGTATCGTATCGTATCGCAACCTAACCTAACCTAACCCAACCTTACCTAACCTATCCTAACCTTACCTAACCTAACCTAACCTAACCTATCGAATCGTATCGTATCGTATCGTTTCGTATCGTATCGTATTGTATCGTATCGTCTCGTATAGATTACGTATCTTTCGTTTCGTATCGTATCGTATTGTAACCTAACCTAAACTAACCTAACTCAACCTTACCTAACCTTACCTTACCTAACCTTACCTAACCTATCGTATCGTATTGTATCGTATCTTATCGTATCGTTTCGTATCGTATCGTATGGTTTCGTATCGTATCGTATCTTAACCTAACATAACCTAACCTTATCTGTCCTAACCTAACCTAAATTAACATAAACTAACCTAACCTTACCTTACCTAAATTAACCTAAACTAACCTAACTTAATTTAACCTAACCTAACCAAACCTAACCTTACCTAACCTATCGTACCATATCGTATCGTTTCGTATCGTAACGTATCGTATCGATTAGTATCGTTACCTAACCTAACCTAACCTAACTTAACCTAACCTAACCCAACCTTACCTAACCTAACATATCCTAACCTAACCTAACGTATCGCAACGTATCGTATTGTATCGTATCGTATCGTTTCGTTTCCTAACTGTATCGTTTCGTATCGTATCGTAACCTAACCTACCCTAACCTACCCTAACCTAATCTAACCTAACCTAACCTAATCTAACCTTACTTAACCTAACCTAAATTAACCTAATCTAACCTAAATTTAACCTAACCTAACCTATCGTATCGTAACATATCGTATCGTTTCGTATCGTTTCATATCATATCGTTTCGTATCGTATCGTATCGTATCGTAACCTAACCTAACCTAACCTAATCTAACCTAACCTAACCTAAATTAACCTAAATTACACTAACCTAAACTAACGTAACCTAAATTAGCCGAACCTAACCTAACCTAACCTATTATATCGTAACGTATCTTATCGTTTCGTATCATATCGTTTCATATAGTATCGTAGCGTTAACTAAACTAACCTAACCTAATATAACCTAACCTAACCTAAATTAACCTAAATTAACCTAACCTAACCTAACCTATCCTAACCTAACCTATCGTATCGTATCGTTTCGTATCGTATCGATTCGTATTGTATCGTATCGTAACCTAACCTTACCTAACCTATCCTAACCTAACCTAACCTAAACTAACCTATCGTATCGTATCGTATTGTATCGTATCGTTTCGTATAGTATCGTTTCGTATCGTATCGTATCGTAACCTAACCTAACCTAACCCAACCTTACCTAACCTAACCTAACCTATCCTAACCTAACCTAACCTAACCTATCGTATCGTATCGTTTCGTATCGTATCGTATCGTATCGTATTGTATCGTATTGTATCGTATCGTATCGTCTCGTATCGATTACGTATCGAATCGTTACGTATCGTATCGTATTGTAACCTAACCTAACCTAACTAAACTTTACATAACCTAACCTTATCTAACCTAACATAACCTATCGTATCGTATCGTATTGTATCGTTCCGTATCGTATCGTTTCGTATCGTATCGTAAGGTTTCGTATTGTATCGTATCGTAACCTAACATAACCTAACCTAACCTATCCTAACCTAACCTAAATTAACATAACCTAACCTATCCTAACCTTACCTTACCTAAATTAACCTAACCTAACCTAACTTAACCTAACCAAACCTAACCAAACCTAACCTTACCTAACCTATCGTATCGTTTCGTATCGTATCGTCTCGTATCGCAACCTAACCTAACCTAACTTAACCTAACCTAACCCAACCATACCTAACCTAACCTATCCTAACCTAACCTAACCTAACCTATCGTATCGCATCGTATCATATCGTATCGTTTCATATCGGTTCGTACGTATAGTTTCGTAACGTATCGTATCGTAACCTAACCTAACATATATCCTAACCTAACATAAATTAACCTAAATTAACCTAACCTAACCTTTCCTTACCTAAATTAACCTAACCCTACCTAACCTAACTTAACCTAACCTAAACTAACCAAACCTAACCTTACCTAACCTATCGTATTGTATCGTTTCATATCGTATCGTATCGTATCGTTTCGTATCATAACCTAACATAACCTAACCTAATTTAACCTAACCTAACCCAACCTTACCTAACCTAACCTATCCTAACCTAACCTAACCTAACCTATCGTATCGTATTGTATCGTATCGTATCGTTTCCTTACCGTATCGTTTCGTATCGTATCGTAACCTAACGTTACCTAACTTATCCTATCCTAACCTAACCTATCGTATCGCATCGTATCATATCGTATCGTATCGTATCGGTTCGTATCGTATCGTATCATTTCGTATCGAATCGTATCGATTCGTAACCTAACCTAACATAACATATCCAAACCTAATATAAATAAACCTAAATTAACCTAACCTAACCTTACCTTACCTTAATTAACCTAACCTAACCTAACTTAACCTAACCTAAACTAACCAAACCTAACCTTACCTAACCTATCGTATCGTATCGTTTCGTATCGTATCGTATCGTTTCGTATCGTAACCTAACCTAACCTAACCTAATTTAACCTAACCTAACCCAACCTTACCTAACCTAAACTATCCTAACCTAACATAACCTAACCTATCGTATCGTATTGTATCGTTTCGTTTCGTTTCCTTACCGTATCGTTTCGTATCGTATTGTAACCTAACCTACCCTAACCTACCCTAACCTATCCTAACCTAACCTAACTTAATCTAACCTTACTTAACCTAACCTAACCTAATCTAACCTTACTTAACATAACCTAATCTAACCTATCGTATCGTATCGTATAGTATAGTATTGTATCGTATCGTATCATTTCGTATCATATCGTAACCTAACCTAACCTACCCTAACCTAAACTAACCTAACCTAAATTAACCTAACCTAACCTAAACTAACGTTACCTTACCTAAATTAACCTAACCTAACCTTAATCTAACCTAACCTAACCTAATCAAACCTAACCTAACCTAACCTAACCTAATCTAATCTAACCTAACCTAACCTAACCAAACCTAACCTAACATAACCTAACCTATCGTATCGTATCGTATTGTATCGTATCGTATCGTTTCGTGTCGTATCGTTCCGTTTCGTTTCGTATCGTTTCGATTCGTAACGTATCGTGTCGTATTGTAACCTAATCTAACCTAACCTAACCTAACCAAACATAACCTAATCTAACCTAACCTAAATTAACCTAAATTAACCTAACCTAACCTAACCTAACCTAACCTAAACTAACCAAACCTAATCTAACCTAACCTAACCTAACCAATCCTAACCTAACTTATCCAATCATATTGTATCGTCTCGTTTCGCTTCGAATCGTATCGTCTCGTATCGTTTCGTATCGTATTGTTTCGTATAGTATCGTATCGTAACCTAACCTAACCTAACCTAACCCAACCTTACCTAACCTAACCTAACCGATCCTAACCTAACCTAACCTAACCTATCGTATCGTATCGTTTCGTATCGAATCGTATTGTAACCTATCCTAACCTAACCTAACCTATTGTATCGCATCGTATCGTATTGTATAGAATCGTATCGTTTCGTATCGAATCGTATCGTTTCGTATTGTATCGTATCGTTTCGTTTCGAATCGTTTCGTATTGTATCGTATCGTATCGTAACCTAACCTAACCTATTTTAACCTATCCTTACCTAACATTACCTAACCTAACCTTAATTAACCTAAATTAACCTAACCTAACCTAACATAACGTAAACTAACCTAACCTAACCTAACCGGAATTAACCTATATTAACCTAAATTAACTTAACCTAACCTAACCTAACCTAATCTAACCTAACTTAAACTAACCTAATATAACCTAACCTATCGTATCGTATCGTAACGTATAGTATAGTATCGTATCGTATCGTATAGTATAGTATCGTATCGTTTTGTATCGTATCGTATGGTTTTGTATCGTATCTAATCGTTTCGTATCGTAATCTAACCTAACCTAACCTGACCTAACCAAACCTAACATAAATTAACCTAAATTAACCTATCCTAAACTAACCTAAATTAACCTAACCTAACCTAAATTAACCTATCCTAACCTTACCTTACCTAACCTAACCTAAATTATCCTAATCTAACCTAACCTATCCTAACCTAACCTATCCTAACCTAACCTAACCTAACCTATCGTATATTTTCTTATCGTATCGTATTGTATCGTATTGTGTCGTATTGTATCGTATCGTATCGTCTCGTATCGATTACGTATCGTATCGTTACGTATCGTATCGTATTGTAACCTAACCTAACTAAACTTTACATAACCGAACCTTATCTAACCTAACATAACCTATCGTATCGTATCGTATTGTATCGTTGCATATCGTATCGAATCGTTTCGTATCAAATCGTAAGGTTTCGAATCGTATCGTAACCTAACATAACCTAACCTAACCTATCCTAACCTAAGCTAAATTAACATAACCTAACCTATCCTAACCTTACCTTACCTAAATTAACCTAACCTAACCTAACCTAACTTAACCTAACCAAATCTAACCAAACCTAACCTTACCTAACCTATCGTATCGTTTCGTATCGTATCGTATCGTTTCGTATCGCAACCTAACCTAACCTAACTTAACCTAACCTAACCCAACCATACCTAACCTAACCTATCCTAACCTAACCTATCCTAACCTAACCTATCCTAACCTAACCTAACCTAACCTATCGTATCGCATCGTATCATATCGTATTGAATCGTATAGGCTCGTATCGTATCATATCGTTTCGTATCGTATCGTATCGTATCGTAACCTAACCTAACATAACATATCCTAACCTAACATAAATTAACTAAAATTAACAAAACCTAACCTTACCTTACCTAAATTAACCTAACCTAACCTAACTTAACCTAACCTAAACTAACCAAACCTAACCTTACCTAACCTATCGTATCGTATCGTTTCATATCGTATCGTATCGTTTCGTATCGTAACCTAACCTAACTTAATTTAACCTAACCCAACCTTACCTAACCTAACCTATCCTAACCTAACCTAACCTAACCTATCGTATCGTATTGTATCGTATCGTTTCGTTTCCTTACCGTATCGTTTCGTATCGAATTGTAACCTAACCTACCCTAACCTACCCTAACCTATCCTAACCTAAACAAACCTAATCTAACCTTACTTAACCTAACCTAACCTAATCTAACCTTACTTAACATAACCTAATCTAACCTATCGTATTGTATCGTATCGTATAGTATAGTATTGTATCGTTTCGTATCGTTTCGTATCATATCACTTCGTATCGTATCGTATCAATCGTAACCTAACCTAACCTAACCTAATATAACCTAACCTAACCTAAATTAACCTAAATTACACTAACCTAAACTAATCTAACCTAAATTAACCGAACTTAACCTAACATAACCTAACCTAACCAAAATTAACCTAAATTAACCTAACCTATCCTAATATAACCTATCGTATCGTATCGTATCATTTCGTATCGTACCGTACCTTATCGTATTGTTTCGTATCATATCGTTTCGTTTTGTATCGTATTGTATCGTAACCTAACCTAACCTAACATAACCTAACCTAACCTATCCTAACCTAAACTAACCTAACCTAACCTAACCTAAATTAACCTTAATTATCCTAAATTAACCTAACCTATCCTAACCTAACCTATCGTATCGTATCGTTTCGTATCGTATCGTTTCGTATTGTATCGTATCGTATCGTAACCTAACATTACCTAACCTATCCTAACCTAAACTAACCTAACCTATCGTATCGTATCGTATCGTATCGTAACCTAACCTTTACCAAACCTAAACTAACCTAACCTAAATTAACCTAAATTAACCTAACCTAACCTAATCTATAATATCGTAACGTATAGCATCGTTCGTATCAAAAACCTTACCTAACCTAAATTAACCTAAATTAACCTAACCTATCCTAATATAACCTATCGTATCGTATCGTATTTTATCGTATCGTTTCGTATCGTATCGTTCCGTATTGTATCGTATCGTAACATAACCTAACCTAACATAACCTAACCTAACCTATCCTAACCTAAACTAACCTAACCTAAACTAAATTAACCTAAATTAACCTAACGTAACCTAAATTAACCTAAATTAACCTAATCTAACCTAACATAACTTAACCTATACTAACCTAACCTAACCTAACCTAACCTTACCTAACCTAACCTAACAAAACCTAACCTATCATAAGCTAACCTATCGTAACGTAACGTATCGTATCATATCGTATCGTATTGTATCGTTTCGTATCATATCGGTTTGCATTGTATCGTATCGTATCGTAACCTAACCTAACCTAACCTAACCTTTCCTAACCTAACCTAAATTAACCTAAATTAACCTAACCTTACCTAACCTAACATTACATAACCTAACCAAACATAACCTAACCTAACCTAACCTAACGTATCTTATCGTATCGTATCGTTTCATATCATTTCGTATCGTATCGTTTCGTGTCGTATTGTTTCGTATTGTACCGTATCGAATCGTAAACTAACCTAACCTAACCTAACCTAACCTATCGTATCGTATCGTATCATCTCGTATCGTTAGGTATCGTATCGTATCGTTCCGTATCGTATCGGAACCAAACCTAATCTAACCTAACCTAACCTAAATTAACCTAAATTAACCTAACGTAACCTAAACTAAATTAACCTAACCTAACCTAACCTAACCTATCCTAACCTAACCTATCGTACTGTATCGTATCGTATCGTATCGTTTCGTACCTTATCGTATCGTTTCGTTTCGAATCGTTTCGTATTGTATCGTATCGAATCGTAACCTAACCTAACCTATCTTAACCTATCCTTACCTAACATTACCTAACCTAACCTTAATTAACCTAAAATAACCTAACCTAACCTAACCTAACGTAAACTAACCTAACCTAACCGGAATTAACCTATATTAACCTAAATTAACTTAACCTAACCTAACCCAACCTAATCTAACCTAACATAAACTAACCTAATATAACCTAACCAATCGTATCGTATAGTTTCGTTTCCTTACCGTATCGTTTCGTATCGTATTGTAACCTAACCTACCCTAACCTACCCTAACCTATCCTTACCTAACCTAACCTAATCTAACCTTACTTAACCTAACCTAACCTAACCTAATCTAACCTTACTTAACATAACCTAATCTAACCTATCGTATCGTATCGTATAGTATAGTATTGTATCGTATCGTATCGTTTCGTATTGTATCGTAACCTAACCTAACCTACCCTAACCTAACCTAACCTAACCTAAGTTAACCTAACATAACCTAACCTAAAATAACCTTACCTTACCTAAATTAACCTAACCTAACCTTAATCTAACCTAACCTAACCTAATCAAACCTAACCTAACCTAACCTAACCTAACCTAATCTAACCTAACCTAACCAAACCTAACCTAACCTAACCTAACCTATCGTATCGTATCGTATTGTATCGTATCGTATCGTTTCGTATCGTATCGTTCCGTTTCGTTTCGTATCGTTTCGTTTCGTATCGTATCGTGTCGTATTGTAACCTAATCTAACCTAACCTAACCTAACCAAACATAACCTAACCTAACCTAACCTAAATTAACCTAAATTAACCTAACCTAACCTAACCTAACCAAACCTAATCTAACCTAACCTAACCTAACCAAACCTAACCTAACCAATCCTAACCTAACTTATCCTATCGTATTGTATCGTCTCGTTTCGCTTCGTATCGTATCGTCTCGTATCGTTTCGTATCGTATCGTTTCGTATAGTATCGTATCGTAACCTAACCTAACCGAACCTATCCCAACCTTACCTAACCTAACCTAACCTATCCTAACCTAACCTAACCTAACATATCGTATCGTATCGTATAGTATCGTATCGTTTCGTATCGTTTCGTATCGTATCGTATCGTCCCGAATCGATTACGTATCGTATCGTTACGTATCGTATCGTATTGTAACCTATCCTAACCTAACCTATGGTATCGCATCGTATCGTATTGTATAGTATCGTATCGTTTCGTATCGTATCGTATCGTTTCGTATCGTATCGTAACCTAACGTAACATAACATATCCTAAGCTAACCTAAATTAAGCTAATTTAACCTAAATTAACCTAGCCTAACCTAATCTAACCTAACCTAACCTCACATAACCTAATTTAACCTAACCTAACCTAACCTTACCTTACGTATCGTATCGTATCATAACTTATCGTATCGTATCGTTTCGTTTCTTATCGTATCCTAAACTAACCTAACCTAACCTATCCTAACCTAACGTAACCTAAATCTAAATTAACCTAACATTACCTAAACTAAATTAACCTAACCTAACCTAACCTATCTTAGTCTAACCTTACCTAACCTAACATTTCGTATCGTATCGTATCGTAAATTTACATACCCTAACCTACCCTAACCTAACCTAACATAATCTAACCTTACTTAACCTAACCTAATCTAACCTAACCTATCATATCGTATCATATCGTATATTATAGTATCGTATCGTTTCGTATCGTATCGTAACCTAACCTAACCTAAATTACCCTAAATTAACCTAACCTAACCTAAATTAACCTAACCTAACCTAAATTAACCTAAATTAACCTAACCTAACCTATCGTATCGTAATGTATCGTATCGTTTCGTATCGTTTCATATCATATCGTTTCGTGTCGTATCGTATCGTAACCTAACCTAATCTAACCTAACTTAAATTAACCTAAATTACACTAACTTAAACTAACCTAACCTAAATTAACGGAACCTAACCTAACCTAACCTAACCTATCCTAACCTAACCTATCGTAGCGTATCGTATCTCATAGTATCGTTTCGTATCGTATCGTTTCGTATTGTATCGTATAGTATCGTAACCTAACCTAACCAAACCTAACCTAACATAACCTAACCTATCCTAACCTAAACTAACCTAACCTAACCTAAATAAACCTAAATTAAACTAACCTAACCTAACCTAACCTAAATTAACCTTAATTAACATAAATTAAGGTAACCTAACCTAACCTAACCTAACCTTACCTAACTTTACCTTACCTAACCTAAATTTACCTAACCTAACCTAACCTATCGTACCGTATCGTAACGTATCGTATCGTTTCGTATCGTTTCGTTTCGTATCGTATCGTAAACTAACCTAACCTAACCTTACCTAACCTAACATAACCTATCCTAACCTAACCTATCCTAACCTAACCTAACCTATCCTAACCTAACCTATCGTATCGTATCGATTCGTATCGTATCGTTTCGTATTGTATCGTATCGTAACCTAACCTAACCTAACCTATCGTATCGTATCGTATCGTTTCTTATCGTATCGTATCTTTTCGTATCGTTTCGTATCGAATTGTTTCGTATTGTATCGTATCGTAACCTAACCTAACCTAACCTATCCTAACCTAAATTAAATTAACCTACCTAAACTAAATTAACCTAAATTAAACTAACCTAACCTAAATTAACCTAAATTTACCTAACCTAACCTAACCTAACCTACCGAACCTATCCTAACCTAACCTATCGTGTCGTATCGTATCGTTTAGTATCGTATCGATTCGTATTGTATCGTACCGTATCGTAACCTAACCTTACCTAACCTATCCTAACCTAACCTAACCTAACCTAACCTAACCTATCGAATCGTATCGTATCGTTTCGTAACGTTTCGTATCGTATCGTTTCGTATTGTATCGTAACTTAACCTAACCTAACCAAACTTAACCTAACCTAACTTAAATTAACCTAAATTAACGTAACATAACCTAACCTAACCTAACCTTACCTAACCTAAATTAACCTAACCTAACCTAACCTAACCAAACCTAACCTATCGTATCGTATCGTTTCGTATCGTTTCGTATCGTATCGTTTCGTATCGTATCGTAACCTAACCTAACCTAACCCAACCTTACCTAACCTAACCTATTCTAACCTAACCTAACCTAACCTAACCTATCGTATCATTTCGTATCGAATCGTATTGTATCGTATTGTATCGTATTGTATCGTATCGTATCGTCTCGTATCGATTACGTATCGTATCGTTACGTATCGTATCGTATTGTAACCTAACCTAACTAAACTTTACATAACCGAACCTTATCTAAACTAACGTAACCTATCGTATCGTATCGTATTGTATCGTTGCGTATCGTATCGTTTCGTATCGTATCGTAAGGTTTCGTATCGTATCGTAACCTAACATAACCTAACCTAACCTATCCTAACCTAACCTAAATTAACATAACCTAACCTATCCTAACCTTACCTTACCTAAATTAACCTAACCTAACCTAACCTAACTTAACCTAACCAAACCTAACCAAACCTAACCTTACCTAACCTATCGTATCGTTTCGTATCGTTTCGTATCGCAACCTAACCTAACCTAACTTAACCTAACCTAACCCAACCATACCTAACCTAACCTATCCTAACCTAACCTTACCTAACCTATCGTATCGCATCGTATCATATCGTATTGTATCGTATCGGTTCGTATCGTATCATATCGTTTCGTATCGTATCGTATGATATCGTAACCTAACCTAACATAACATATCCTAACCTAACATAAATTAAACTAAATTAACCAAACCTAACCTTACCTTACCTAAATTAACCTAACCTAACCTAACCTAGCTTAAACTAACCTAAACTAACCAAACCTAACCTTACCTAACCTATCGTATCGTATCGTTTCATATCGTATCGTATCGTATTGTTTCGTATCGTAACCTAACCTAACCTAACCTAATTTAACCTAACCTAACCCAACCTTACCTAACCTAACGTATCCTAACCTAACCTAACCTAACCTATCGTATCGTATTGTATCGTATTGTTTCGTTTCCTTACCGTATCGTTTCGTATCGTATTGTAACCTTACCTACCCTAACCTACCCTAACCTATCCTAACCTAACCAAACCTAATCTAACCTTACTTAACCTAACCTAATCTAACCTAATCTAAATTAACCTAACCTAACCTAAATTAACCTAAATTAACCTAACCTAACCTATCGTATCGTAATGTATCGTATCGTTTCGTATCGTTTCATATCATATCGTTTCGTGTCGTATCGTATCGTAACCTAACCTAACCTAACCTAAATTAACCTTAATTAACATAAATTAACGTAACCTAACCTAACCTAACCTTACCTAACCTAACCTTACCTAACCTAAATTTACCTAACCTAACCTAACCTATCGTACCGTATCGTAACGTATCGTATCGTTTCGTATCGTTTCGTTTCGTATCGTATCGTAACCTAACCTAACCTAACCTTACCTAACCTAACCTAACCTATCCTAACCTAACCTAACCTATCCTAACCTAACCTATCGTATCGTATCGTATCGTTTCGTATCGTATCGTTTCGTATTGTATCGTATCGTAACCTAACCTAACCTAACCTAACCTATCGTATCGTATCGTATCGTATCGTTTCTTATCGTATCGTATCTTTTCGTATCGTTTCGTATCGAATTGATTCGTATTGTATCGTATCGTATCGTAACCTAACCTAACCTAACCTATCCTAACCTAAATTAAATTAACCTACCTAAACTAAATTAACCTAAATTAAACTAACCTAACCTAACCTAAATTAACCTAAATTAACCTAACCTAACCTAACCTAACATACCGAACCTATCCTAACCTAACCTATCGTGTCGTATCGTATCGTTTCGTATCGGAACGATTCGTATTGTATCGTACCGTATCGTAACCTAACCTTACCTAACCTATCCTAACCTAACCTAACCTAACCTAACCTATCGAATCGTATCGTATCGTTTCGTAAAGTTTCGTATCGTATCTTTCGTATCGTATCGTAACTTAATCTAACCTAACCAAACTTAACCTAACCTAACTTAAAATAACCTAAATTAACGTAACATAACCTAACCTAACCTAACCTAACCTTACCTAACCTAAATTAACCTAACCTAACCTAACCTAACCAAACCTAACCTATCGTAACGTATCGTATCGTATCGTATCGTAACCTAACCTTTACCAAACCTAAACTAACCTAACCTAAATTAACCTAAATTAACCTAACCTAACCTAACCTATCATATCGTAACGTATAGCATCGTTCGTATCGTTTCGTATCGTTTCGTATCTTATCGTTTCGTATCGTAGCGTATCGTTACCTAACCTAACCGAACCTAATCTAACCTAACCTTACCTAACCTAAATTAACCTAAATTAACCTAACCTATCCTAATATAACCTATCGTATCGTATCCTATCGTATCGTTTCGTATCGTATCGTTTCGTATTGTATCGTATCGTAACCTAACCTAACCTAACATAACCTAACCTATCCTTACCTAAACTAACCTAACCTAAAGTAAATTAACCTAAATTAACCTAACCTAACCTAAATTAACATAAATTAACCTAAATTAACCTAAATTAACCTAAATTAACCTAACCTAACCTAACCTAACTTAACCTATACTAACCTAACCTAACCTAATCTAACATAACCTAAATAAACCTAACCTAACCTAACCTAACCTATCGTATCGTATCGTATTGAATCGTATCGTATCGTTTCGTATCGTATCGTTCCGTTTCGTTTCGTATCGTTTCGTTTCGTATCGTATCGTATCGTATTGTAACCTAATCTAACCTAACCTAACCAAACATAACCTAACCTAACCTAAATTAACCTAAATTAACCTAACCTAACCTAACCTAACCTAACCTAACCTAACCAAACCTAATCTAACCTAACCTAACCTAACCTAACCTAACCAAACCTAACCTAACCAATCATAACCTAACTTATCCTATCGTATTGTATCGTCTCGTTTCGCTTCGTATCGTATCGTCTCGTATCGTTTCGTATCGTATCGTTTCGTATAGTATCATATCGTAACCTAACCTAACCGAACCTATCCCAACCTTACCTAACCTAACCTATCCTAACCTAACCTAACCTAACCTATCGTATCGTATCGTATAGTAACGTATCGTTTCGTATCGTTTCGTATCGTATCGTATTGTATCGTATCGTCCCGAATCGATTACGTATCGTATCGTTTCGTATCGTATCGTATTGTAACATATCCTAACCTAACCTATTGTATCGCATCGTATCGTATTGTATAGTATCGTATCGTTTCGTATCGTATCGTATCGTTTCGTATCGTATCGTAACCTAACGTAACATAACATATCCAAACCTAACCTAAATTGAGCTAATTTAACCTAAATTAACCTAGCCTAACCTAATCTAACCTAACCTAACCTAACCTAACCTAACTTAACCTAACCTAACCTAACCTAACCTAACCTTACCTATCGTATCGTATCGTATCATATCTTATCGTATCGTATCGTTTCGTTTCTTATCGTATCCTAAACTAACCTAACCTAACCTATCCTAACCTAACGTAACCTAAATCTAAATTAACCTAACCTTACCTAAACTAAATTAACCTAACCTTACCTGTCTTAGCCTAACCTTACCTAACCTAACATTTCATATCGTATCGTTTCGTATCCTTACCGTATCGTTTCGTATCGTATCGTAAACTTACATACCCTAACCTACCCTAACCTAACCTAACCTAACCTAACCTAATCTAACCTTACTTAACCTAACCTAATCTAACCTAACCTATCGTATCGTATCATATCGTATATTATAGTATCGTATCGTATCGTTTCGTATCGTATCGTAACCTAACCTAACCTAAATTAACCTAAATTAACCTAACCTAACCTAACCTAAATTAACCTAACCTAAACTAAATTAACCTAAATTAACCTAACCTAACCTATCGTATCGTAATGTATCGTATCGTTTCGTATCGTTTCATATCATATCGTTTCGTGTCGTATCGTATCGTAACCTAACCTAACCTAATCTAACCAAACCTAACTTAAATTAACCTTAATAACACTAACTTAAACTAACCTAACCTAAATTAACGGAACCTAACCTAACCTAACCTATCCTAACCTATCGTAGCGTATCGTTCCTTATAGTATCGTTTCGTATCGTATCGTTTCTTATTGTATCGTATAGTATCGTAACCTAACCTAACCAAACCTAACCTAACATAACCTAACCTATCCTAACCTAAACTAACCTAACCTAACCTAAATAAACCTAAATTAAACTAACCTAACCTAACCTAACCTAAATTAACCTTAATTAACCTAAATTAACGTAACCTAACCTAACCTAACCTAACCTTACCTAACCTAACCTTACCTAACCTAAATTTACCTAACCTAACCTAACCTAACCTATCGTACCGTATCGTAACGTATCGTATCGTTTCGTATCGTTTCGTTTCGTATCGTATCGTAACCTAACCTAACCTAACCTTACCTAACCTAACCTAACCTATCCTAACCTAACCTAACCTATCCTAACCTAACCTATCCTAACCTAACCTATCGTATCGTATCGTATCGTTTCGTATCGTATCGTTTCGTATTGTATCGTATCGTAACCTAACCTAACCTAACCTAACCTAACCTATCGTATCTTATCGTATCGTATCGTTTCTTATCGTATCGTATTTTTTGTATCGTTTCGTATCGAATTGTTTCGTATTGTATCGTATCGTATCGTAACCTAACCTAACCTATCCTAACCTAAATTAAATTAACCTACCTAAACTAAATTAACCTAAATTAAACTAACCTAACCTAACCTAAATTAACCTAAATTAACCTAACCTAACCTAACCTACCGAACCTATCCTAACCTAACCTATCGTGTCGTATCGTATCGTTTCGTATCGTATCGATTCGTATTGTATCGTCCCGTATCGTAACCTAACCTTACCAAACCTATCCTAACCTAACCTAACCTATCGAATCGTATCGTATCGTTTCGTAACGTTTCGTATCGTATCGTTTCGTATCGTATCGTAACTTAACCTAACCTAACCAAACTTAACCTAACCTAACTTAAATTAACCTAAATTAACGTAACATAACCTAACCTAACCTAACCTAACCTTACCTAACCTAAATTAACCTAACCTTACCTAACCTAACCAAACCTAACCTATCGTATCGTATCGTATCGTATCGTTTCGTATCGTATCGTTTCGTATCGTATCGTATCGTAACCTAACCTAACCTAACCCAACCTTACCTAACCTAACCTAACCTATCCTAACCTAACCTAAATTAACATAACCTAACCTATCCTAACCTTACCTTACCTAAATTAACCTAACCTAACCTAACCTAACCTAACTTAACCTAACCAAACCTAACCAAACCTAACCTTACCTAACCTATCGTATCGTTTCGTATCGTATCGTATCGATTCGTATCGCAACCTAACCTAACCTAACTTAACCTAACCTAACCCAACCATACCTAACCTAACCTATCCTAACCTAACCTAACCTAACCTATCGTATCGTATTGTATCGTTTCGTTTCCTTACCGTATCGTTTCGTATCGTATTGTAACCTAACCTACCCTAACCTACCCTAACCTATCCTAACCTAACCAAACCTAATCTAACCTTACTTAACCTAACCTAACCTAACCTAATCTAACCTTACTTAACATAACCTAATCTAACCTATCGTATCGTATCGTATCGTATAGTATAGTATTGTATCGTTTCGTATTGTTTCGTATCATATCGCTTCGTATCGTATCGTATCGTAACCTAACCTAACCTAACCTAATCTAACCTAACCTAACCTAAATTAACCTAAATTACACTAACCTAAACTAATCTAACCTAAATTAACCGAACTTAACCTAACATAACCTAACCTATCGTTTCGTATCGTTTCGTTTCGAATCGTATCGTATCGTTACCTAACCTAAATGAACCTAATCTAACCTAACCTTACCTAACCAAAATTAACCTAAATTAACCTAACCTATCCTAATATAACCTATCGTATCGTATCGTATCGTTTCGAATCGTATCGTACCTTATCGTATCGTTTCGTATCATATCGTTTCGTTTTGTATCGTATTGTATCGTAACCTAACCTAACCTAACATATCCTAACCTAACCTATCGTAACCTAAACTAACCTAACCTAACCTAACCTAAATTAACCTTAATTATTCTAAATTAACCTAACCTATCCTAACCTAACCTATCCTAACCTAACCTATCGTATCGTATTGTTTCGTATCGTATCGTTTCGTATTGTATCGTATCGTATCGTAACCTAACCTTACCTAACCTATCCTAACCTAAACTAACCTAACCTATCGTATCGTATCGTATCGTAACCTAACCTTTACCAAACCTAAACTAACCTAACCTAAATTAACCTAAATTAACCTAACCTAACCTATCATATCGTAACGTATAGCATCGTTCGTATCGTTTCGTATCGTTTCGTATCATATCGTTTATTTATCGTAGCGTATCGTTACCTAACCTAACCGAACCTAATCTAACCTAACCTTACCTAACCTAAATTAACCTAAATTAACCTAACCTATCCTAATATAACCTATCGTATCGTATCGTATCTTATCGTACCGTTTCGTTTCGTATCGTTTCGTATTGTATCGTATCGTAACCTAACCTAAACTAACATAACCTAACCTAACCTATCCTAACCTAAACTAACCTAACCTAAACTAAATTAACCTAAATTAACCTAACCTAACCTAAATTAACCTAAATTAACCTAACCTAACCTAACCTAACCTAACTTAACCTATACTAACCTAACCTAACCTAACCTAACCTTACCTAACCTAACCTAACAAAACCTAACCTATCATAAGCTAACCTATCGTATCGTAACGTATCGTATCATTTCGTATTGTATCGTATCGTTTCGTATCGTATCGGTTTGTATTGTATCGTATCGTAACCTATCCCAACCTAACCTAACCTAACCTTTCCTAACCTAACCTAAATTAACCTAAATTAACCTAACCTTACCTAACCTAACATTACATAACCTAACCTAACATAACATAACCTAACCTAACATAACATAACATAACCAAACCTAACCTAAATTAACCTAAATTAACCTAACCTAACCTAACCCAACATAACCTAACCAAACATAACCTAACCTAACCTAACCTAACGTATCTTATCGTATCGTATCGTTTCATATCATTTCGTATCGTATCGTTTCGTATCGTATTGTTTCGTATTGTACCGTATCGAATCGTAAACTAACCTAACCTAACCTAACCTATCGTATCGTATCAGCTCGTATCGTTTCGTATCGTATCGTATCGTTCCGTATCGTATCGGAACCAAACCTAATCTAACCTAACCTTTCCTAACCTAACCTAAATTAACCTAAATTAACCTAACGTAACCTAAACTAAATTAACCTAACCTAACCAAACCTAACCTAACCTAACCTATCCTAACCTAACCTATCGTACTGTATCGTATCGTATCGTATCGTTTCGTACCGTATCGTATCGTTTCGTTTCGAATCGTTTCGTATTGTATCGTATCGTATCGTAACCTAACCTATCTTAACCTATCCTTACCTAACATTACCTAACCTAACCTTAATTAACCTAAATTAACCTAACCTAACCTAACCTAACGTAAACTAACCTAACCTAACCTAACCGGAATTAACCTATATTAACCTAAATTAACTTAACCTAACCTAACCTAACCTAATCTATTCTAACTTAAACTAACCTAATATAACCTAACCTATCGTATCGTATCGTATCGTATCGTATAGTTTAGTATCGTATCGTATCGTATAGTATAGTATCGTATCGTTTTGTATCGTATCGTATCGTTTTGTATCGTATCGAATCGTTTCGTATCGTAATCTAACCTAACCTAACCTGACCTAACCAAACCTAACATAAATTAACCTAAATTAACCTATCCTAAACTAACCTAAATTAACCTAACCTAACCTAAATTAACCTATCCTAACCTTACCTTACCTAACCTAACCTAAATTATCCTAATCTAACCTAACCTATCCTAACCTAACCTATCGTATCGTATCGTATCGTTTCGTATCGTGTCGTACCTTATCGTATCATTTCGTATCGTATTGTTTCGTATTGTATCGTATCGTATCGTAACCTAACCTAACCTATCCATACCTAAACTAACCTAACCTACCTAAACTAAATTTACCTAAATTAAACTAACATAACCTAACCTAAATTAAGCTTAATTAACCTAACCAAACTAACCGAACCTATCCTAACCTATCCTATCGTATCGTATCGTATCGTTTCGTATCGTATCAATTCGTATTGTATCGTATCGTAACCTAACCTTACCTAACCTATCCTAACCTAACCTAACCTAACCGTCGTATCGTTTCGTTTCGTATCGTATCGTTTCGTATCGTGTCGATTCGTATCGTATCGTAATGTATCGAATCGTATCGTAACCTAACCTAACCTAATGTAACCTAAATTAACCTAAATTAACATAACCTAACCTAACCTAAATTGACCTAACCTATCATAGCGTATCGTATCGAATCGTATCGTATCGTTTCGTATCGTTTCGTATCGTATCGTTTCGTATCGTATCGTATCTTAACCTAACCTAACTTAACCTAATCTAACTTAAATTAACCTAAATTAACGTAACCTAACCTAACCTAACCTAACCTAACCTTACCTAACCTAACCTTACCGAACCTATCGTATCGTATCGTATCTTAACGTATCGTATCGTATCTTAACGTATCGTATCATATCGTTTCGTTTCGTATTGTATCGTATCGTAACCTAGCCTTTACCAAACCTAAACTAACCTAACCTAAATTAACCTAACCTAAATTAACCTAACCTAACCTAACCTAACCTATCATATCGTAACGTATCGTATCGTATCGTTTCGTATCGTTTCGTATCATATCGTTTCGTATCGTATAGTATCGTTTCGTATCGTATCGTAACCTAACCTAACCCAACCTAACCCAACCTTACCTAACCTAACCTAACCTAACATAACCTAACGTAACCTATCGAAGGCCTACTTGGTTCGATACATCTAAATTACCATTTTACAAATGTTTTCTTTTTCTGCAAAACTTGCGAATAATACCAAGAAGTTATAAGGAAGTGACGCGCAGGTTGTTGATGTTTTTTTCTAAGTATGAAAATAGTTAGTCCTTAATCTAAGGCCTACATTAATATTGTTGCATGCTGTGTTTCTGAGGGCGGGCTGGATGGGGCCTGTGTCGAAACACCTTGAGGACTGGCCCATGACTCAAAGCCCGAGCGTCTCATAGTGGGAATCCCGCCGAAACTACGTCATATATACCTGTCCCAACTGCGTTTTTGCCCTGCGAAGTGGCCTACGTGACTCAAACCACATCCGAAACATGATGAAATGTCTAATTTTAGACCCCTGTAATGCGGTAATTCCCCTACGGTTTTGCCTAGTATATAAGGGCTGAATCGACAAATTCGGGGAGAGTTCGCTATTGGTCGTGCTAGAGGAAGATGCTATTGTTGTTGAGATAGACTGGTGAAGACATCTTGGTGACGTCAGTGTCTACTGTGAGGCGGCAGGCGGCTACCTTCGGAGCAGTGTTGGACGAACCAGGAGGACTGCTGCGGCGGGTTGACGGGCGAAGAAGGAGGTACGCGACAGGAGTCGAACTGAAGACCTCAAGAGTGAAGACATCGGTGCACTCGGAGTGCGCACACGACGATTCATCACCACGGCGGACTATTAAGGTTGTACATTGTCCCTATTTGAAAGCCTGTTGATTCGATATATGACTGAATTTTATTGTGATTTGTAATTTTCAATTAGTTGATGGTAGAGTTATTTGTGCTTTAATTGTCCAAGCTAATTAACGTGTCTGTGACACAGGAGTAATTATGTGCATAACTAATTGTGTTGTAAGAGTTATAATTGATTACTGTTTTGTGTATTTCGTAGCTTTGTGAGCTATTAAATCCAGTACTTAATTTAACTCTTTTATTTATAATTAAGACCTCTATCCCAAAATAACTCATGGGAATTGCCCACATATAAAGTTTATGTCTCAAACTTGTAACAATATTACTTGAGCCCGACAGTTATATGTCAGCCGTAATTAAACGATAACTATATCGCATATACGACCTGTCTAAACCACCCGAGACTTAAATTTTCAGCTAGTTAAGTATTAATAAGTATGTATTTTGCTACATGACTTATACAAGCATATATACTACCGTTAATAGTATACACTTACGATACAGGTGTAATTAAACGCAATGTTTTTTTTATTACATACAGCCCGCACAAAAATAATTTATTTTAAAAGTACTATTTTTTCATCAAAGTTCAGCTATGCATGAATATCCGCTAATGTAGGATTATTTTACACACAATTACAAGAAACGAAAACTTTTACAGGTGTATGTGAAACGCTAACATACAGTCCTTAGTTTGAAACTAATGCATTAACTAATATATTTGAGATTAAGTATTTACTACCGTGCCTACTGTGATAGGGAGTTGTGCGAAAAGGTCAGATGCCCCCAAATGCTTTAAGCATCGTTCCTTAAACCAGTTAAATACTTGATTAATGTTCTGCTAGTTTGTGACGCTACTAGAATAAAGCTGACGGGAAAGTCGTGTGTGTCACAGACGGCCAGTACAAATACCGCCGACTTTAACACCAAACCGCATTTCCGTAACGTATAAATATTTCCCTTGTGTTATTTTTCGATTTCGTAAAGCCTATACACGGCTGAAATAAGAGAACAAAATATAATGTACGCTCGCGATAGCTTAGTCCTTGGTTTGGAGCTCGAAAACCATATAAGTTTATTTCCTTTTATCACCGATTATAGTCACTGTTTTTAAAATATATACTTATTACGGATATAAAATTAACATTTTACACTATAGAGAAGGCGAAGACTCGTACGTAGAGCTACGTAAAATGTTGTCAAACGATAATTCGCCTGCTGGGAAACGTCCTGTTGTACATTATGACGTATAAATCGTTGTACTGACAGCAATTTAAATTATTATTTTGGTTCCGAGTATCTACCCCTCTACTATAATGTTTGTCGGTCCCTACCATGTAAATACATGTTAGCATCTTGGCGAACCACACATACTACCACCCGAGTACTTTCTCCCGTCACTGTAACTTAAACTTTGCTGTTATTGTGTCCTGAAAAATAAAATTCGCTATCGAGAAGCCTACAGCTCACAGTAAAAGATGTCGAGCCATGATACTGTTTCAGAACTATTCCACTCGCACTTGTATGTACCAGTATTCAAACTAATACCTACCGGCTCGCGAGTCTCAAGAGAACTTATACCAGTTCGATGATATATTTATCATCACAGCTAAATATCATGGAGGTCGCTATCGAATAAAGTCCTGACCAAGAAATATTTGTTCAGTTACAAAGAAAACAACTTTTATAGGCGTATTAAGTTTTTTTTTAAATATATTATGTAATGAATCCGGACTACAGCACATACAGGATGCTCTACACAATGCGATTAATATGTTTTTCGTGAGGCAAGTTCTTTACCATTTTTAACACAAAAAAATTAATAAATCTGTAATTTAGTACAGTGCCCAACAGTACACTAATAAAAATTTCGTGAAAACAGGACCTAACACGTGCACATACATCTGACTGTATGAGACCTCTGTTTTTAAGTTAGAGGCAATGAATACTAGCAAAATGTATATATAGTGTGCGAAATAAGTAAATAGTGAGAGTTAATAATCAGTCGCACGAGGTGCCACGTTTAGTTACTGTTTTTGCCGTTCGAGTACTATCTCTGTACGCGCAGCCTACTTCGAGTATAATTATTAAGTGAGCTACGTTGAGCTCATCACGCTATTTAGCTAGTGAATAGTGTATTCACCAAGATATTTTGTTAGGGTAAAGAGCAACAAGAGATTTAAGGTTAGGTTTTGCCTGGTTTGTAAAAGAACGAATTAAAGTAATGGAAGGACAGTATTCTTCTTTTAACAATAGTTACTGTAAGTTCTGTGGTAAAGTCTTTACTTTGCGAAATAATACGCTGAGACATGAGAAGATTTGTTACATCAATCCACGATATGAAGAGTGTCTGATCCGTGAGCGGTGTGGTGAAACAATCATTCGCAAAGACAAGTTGATTAAGCATTTGCATACCTGTAATGGCAATGTTAAGAGAGAAGTGACTACCTGCTGTAAATACCGCAAGAAGCAGTTCGCTGAATCTTGCAAAACTCGTTGACATGAGGCAGATTGTGAGCAGAAAATGGAAAGAAATTTTGCTGAAGTGCAACTACTGCAGTGCCCAGTTCGCTCGTCTTGACAATCTGGTTAGGCACACGAAGATCTGTAAGGGTACAGTAGCACGACCAGCTCCGAAAAAAGCTACGTGAGCAATCACTGGAACCTTCTCGGTCATCCTGCTCCAGGGCGCCATCAACCCGCCCTAAAATCATAGTAGGGTCTGGTATGACAGTAAAGTTCAGGTTCGTCAATGTGGAAACTGCGTTCTGTGAGAATGTGAAGACTTATGTAGTGGAGAATAATGACACGGCCAGGGATATATGTGAATACCTGACTTATATGTACGTATGGAAACATAATAGTATACGACAGTTAAAAAATAAAGCGAATAACTGTGGAACCCTTAAATTCTTGGTGGAATTCGATTAAGTGAAGCCAGGACCAATCGATGCCATCGGTGGAGGGTTTGGGAACATGTATGGGGACATGTTTGCAGGGTGTGGGGACATGTGTGGAGGGTGTGTAAACATGTGTAGGAACATGTTTGGAGGGTCTGGGGACATGTATGAAGTATGCAGATACATGTGCGGAGCATATGAAACATGTGCGAAACATGCAGTTTTATGTGCGGAGCATGTGATACCTGTGCGAAGCATGCTGTTTTATGTGCGGTTCCTGCAGTTTTACATGAGGTGCCTGTAGTACTATGTGTGGAGGGTGTGGGGACATGTGTGGAGGGTGTGCTAATATGTGTGGAGCATGTGGAGAGTGCATGGAGCCATGCACAACATTAGTGATATTTGTGTAGAGGGCGTAGTTTTGTATGGGGGATGTTAGGTCTTGTGTGGCACCTGTGGTACTATGTGCTATTTTGTGGGGATGTGTGCGGAGTCTGAAGTTATTTGTGAGGTGCCTTCAGTGATAATTGAGAAGCAGATTGCGGAGACTGTGGAGCAAATTGCGGAGATGTGTGCGGAGCATGCGGAGACACATGCGGAGCGTAAGGAGCATGTGCGGAGTCATGCACAGCATAAGTATATGGGTTCTGAGATATGTGAGGAGCGTGCATATCTGTGTGCGGAGAACGCATAGTTGTGTGAGGAGCGAGTTGCGGAGCGTGCATAGTGGTGTGAGGAGCAAGTTGCGGAGCGTGCATAGTGGTGTAAGGAGCAAGTTGCGGAGCGTGCATAGTTGTGTGAGGAGCGAGTTGCGGAGCGTGCAGTGCCTGCGGTGCATAGGGAGAAGCTTTTCTGCAGGTTTTACATTGCTTGTATTTTGAGTGTTTGTGCCTGTAGTTCATTTTGTGGTTGATGGGTTTCGTTTGATTATAATGGTGAACTGTTTTGAAACGATAAATTTTTGTGTGTATGGCTTGTGCTTCATGACATAATTTTTGTCTGAGATATGAAATGATTTAGGGGTTTCATTAGTGTATGTAAGTTTTGTTTTGGTGATGTATGATTTATATGCAGTTTGGTTATATATTTTTGATCTGCTTTTACTCTTTGTCTTTGTGTTCTTATGGCAAAAATAATAGTCGGTAGGTATGTTTTTACTAGGAGTACTGATGTGATTACTAATATGATGGTTTATATAGCTGTTTCAGTGGTAGGGAGTAGTTAGCTCAGTTGTTAGATGACAATGTTTTTGGTATCTTTATGTAGACTATAGCTGTAAAAGTTGACTGCTGCCCTGCTCTTGTGGATAGTAGATGTTATCTTACCTCCTTGAACTGTCTGGTAAGATTTCGGTAATGAAAGTAAAATAGATGGGTTGGTTGGTATGTTTCATGATATTGAGGGTTTGAACTATATGACTGCAAGATTTAGGTTGGTGAATTCTTGCGTTGGATTGTACAATATGGCTGAATGTTCCATACCTAATTATAGTTAATACTAGGGTCACTATGGTGGAAAGGTTTGGTTTCTGAGATCAAGTCAAGTGTGTTAAGGGGAAAGTTTTTCGGAGATGTTGAGTTGTGTTATGAATAATGTCAGATATATGATAGATTCGGTGGTATTGTGGTTTGATAATGCATATATTTTTTTAATGAATTTAAGTTTATTATTACAAATTACAGTCTAGTACTGAGGTAGTAAAATTTTATGTAGAAAAGTGGGAACACTGATAATTAACTTCCTGCTGTATGTTAAGTCCTTAACATGGTGTGGGGTGAATTACATCATGTCAAATTAAGTCATGCTTGATAGTTCGCCTTAGGTAATGGTAGGCTAGAACTGGTTGGTTCTATTCGGGTCCTCTGACTGAATGTTAATATAAAATAAGTGGAAGTGAAGAATACTTTAGTCACAGTATAACAAATAATTTAAATCCTACTACACATATAAGAAAACTATAAGTCATTATAAAAGTCTGGCGTGAGTGGAATGGATTTGAATATTATTTTAAGTTCGATGTATGATACCTAAAATTTGTAAGTCATACATGAGTAAAATTAATGAATTGTAGTTTCCTTGTAACAAAACAAAATGATGAATAAAATATGGTGGCCCTCAAGAAGGGCGGAGCATGCAGAAATTGTGGGTGTATAGTGTTAGGCATGCATAGAGGGTGGAACTATGTGCAGAGCGTGATGAGAATGTCGAGCTGATAGTCTAGCAAACATGCTACTGATAAGTATTTATAACTCCAGCTGGATCCAAAATGCTCAGTTGCTCCTCACTCAGTCTTTGAAGAGTACACATTGGCTGAGCAGAAAGTGTAGTTGGTAGAAGATGGACCTCGCTGCAGTTAGATATTCATGTCATTACTGTAAGAAGATATTCGCTAAAAACTACAATGCTCAGCAACATGAAGCTGGATGTTATCAGAATGCGGAGCGTGTTATGTTTACATGTGAAAAGTGTAAATCTCTGTTTGGACGGCAGTAGATGGGTTATGTTCCTCCGAGGGCAAGCGGCTTACGGCTGAGGAGCCGAGGAGCCACCGCCGCCATCTTGGATGATGTCACCGCCGCCATCTTGGATGACGTCACCGCGGCCATCTTGTTTCCGGCCGCCATCTTGTTTCCGGCCGCCATCTTGGATTACGTCACTTTCAAAATTTTCCAAAATTTTCCAAAATTTCAAAAATTAAAAAAAAAATCTAAAAAATAATTTTACAACCATCCGCCATCTTGGAATATTTAAATCCACCCGCCATCTT
>PNEQ01006219.1:0-34057 GCA_003012365.1 Medauroidea extradentata
AAAGTATTATAAGTGACTGTTCATGAATATCATTGATAAATTATGTGAAGTCATTAGTAATGTAAGTTGTTATGTTTTATGATCGCCAGCCTGAGTATCTGGAAATAGAAACAGCATTTTTTCCCCCCTGTTTCAAACGTTAAGAAAATACGTTATTTATTGTTTCTCTTTACGTGCGTCGTCGTCGTTCATTGCAGTATGCTGAACGGAACTTGAATTCTTGAGTTGCGTGTGTCGTGTTTTTAGTGGCGGTTTTAATTTAAAAGTTCGACTATACTGTGCATGCATTTAGTGTTATAAGATGTTTACTCGCAGGTATTTATAACTAAGATTACTACTGAGTATAGCACATATTCAACATACATGCATTTAATGAGTACATATTGTAGCTAAAATTTATCGGAGCACTGTAACGTGAATGTAAACATTGTACAAGCCTATGTAAATAAAAGCACGTGGCAATGTTGATGTTTACATGTAGCGGAAAGATATAAACTGGCAGGAAATAGAAATTAATCAGGGCTTTTTTGAGTGCTCACTTTATTCCGAATCACCTATATATGACTTGCTTGTCTTGCAGGAGGTGGTGTTTAATTTTCATGGTGACTCAGATTTAAGGTTAATGGTAACATTACACAGGATGGCATTGAAAAATGTACACATAGTGATATAGGTCGTTCGGGATAAAGTGAGCACTAAAAATGTTACCTTTGAAAAATATCACTAGCCGTTACTGCATATAATAAAACATTACACATAGTCCCCTTACTGCTTGTATGGTTGGCAGCGAAATTACGCAACACAGTTCCCTGTATTTTCCTATTTAAAATCAACAAAACTGTAACAAAATCAATCGAAATCGTCATAATTGTATTGTATATAATAATATGTAATTTTTTTATCAAACTGTATCGATTCATACTGACTGTACATTTTATCTTACACGCGCAAACATCAAGTGATGTGTCCAGAGGGGATAGATATTTCCAGGCGTCAGCCGTTACGTGCGGAAAGATACGAATTATCTGAAAGTAGAACTTTAGCAGGGCTTTTCTTGGTGCTCACTTTATCCCGAACCGCCTATAGTTCATTTTCATTTAGCATTTGGAAATACAGTAATGAAGAAAATCCATACGTCATTTCCACTGATTCTATGAAATTATTATTTGCAATAAGTTACTTCTTAGATACTGTTATCATGTTTTATGCTTTATATTTAAATGTAATAGTTATAACTGTTCTGCTTAGGCTGTTGTTATTGAAAGTTGGTTAAATTAGTCTTATTCCTTTTCAGTTTTTGGTTTGCCATTGCTTTGTAAAATTAGCTCTTTGGCTTTGAGAAATGGGGCAAGTCAGCCACTATATCCAAGTTGTAGCGGTGTCACTACACATTAAAAACTGTGGATAGTTAGAGAGATATTTTTTATTTTTCAGAAGAAAATGAAGATAGCTAACACAGTATTCGAGAAGAGTCCACCTCCACCTCGAAAAATTCTTCAGGTATACTTTGCTATACAGTTGTATTATAGTTTTATAGACATGGCTAAGGCCTGCTGTATAAGCTCCTGTAGAATATTTTGCAAATATTGAATGAAATTTTTTAAATTTTATTAAATTATTTATTTTTTAAAAATTGCACTACCCATCTTGGATAAAATTAATTACTGTAATAAAAATAACACCGTTGTTTAATGCTGTTAGGTTAAGTGCGTTTAGCTAGGATGGTAGTGACAGTGTTTTTTACTGAACCAACTTTTAACTTAGCATTCAAAACAATCCACATATCCTTGACTTACACGAAGACAGCACCATAATGACCACAGTTGAAGATGCTGCTGGCAATCATTATTGCATATGGGTAACATATAAGTAACTTACAGCAAAATCCATTTGTTACTATCCCTCATGGTTAGAGTTACGTTCAAATTACAATATTAATAAATGTTAAATAGATGTAAAATTACTGGCTATTTGCAAGATATTTGCAATGATTTTCAAGTTTTGGGCAGTTATTAATTAAGTACTGGTTGGCCCTGCCAAACTAAAATAACTACCTTAGTGAATCTTTGCATCAGCACTTAAATATTATTTTTGGAATAAAACTTATAAAATTAGGTTACCTACAGTGAAAGTCCGTCATAACGAGTACGGCACATAACGATAAGTCTGCTATAACAATAATATTTTTATTGGCACGGTCAGTTTTCCGGTACGTTGTGTGGCTAAAAAATTTGGCTCTAACGTATACGGCGCAGAGTCATTTTCGCTATAACGACAGCTTACACAGCCATAATTAGAAAATGTATTATTTCCTTAATAAAATGTGGAACAACTTTGCAATGTTTCACGTGTTCGTCAAATGAAGCAACATCGTGCAAGATGTGGACGACTTGACAATGCCGCACAAGCTGGGGCCCACAGTGAGCTTAGTTCGCCCCGCGGCGAGTCGCGCTCACGCATTAGATTGTTGACTGCTCATTCTGCTAAAGTGGCCATTACACAGCTGTGGCCTTGCTAGCTGTTGGTAACATGATTTGATAATCATTAATTTGGCGTAATTTAAAAGCATTCTGCCTTAGCGAAGACACAGTAACTTGATCAAAAATTTTAGTGTGTAGCAGTCAGGTGGACATTAGTCAAGTAAACAACGAAAATATGTAAAGGCAGGAAAAGGCCGCTAGGCTACTAATTACTTTAAAGTGTAGATAGGAGTGTACAAGTATTTACAGAGCTGTACTGCACGTAGAGGAACGTATAACACACTTAAGGACAAAACACATTTTACGCGGATGCGTGTTCACAACGTTTTGCTGGCTAAGCCAGCTTCATTGGGCGGTGAGCGGTAGTACACTGCAGTATGGCTGACTTGATGAAGGTTGTAACCAGTACACCTAGCGGCCAGAGGGCGAACTAGAGTGGCGGAAAGTTTGAAATTTAAAAGTAGATTATCTGATGTTTAGGCCTGGAGGTTGTCTGGATTTGGTGATGTATTGGTGGGCCAGTTCCCAGCATCTCAGTTCTGCATTATTATTGCTGTTAGAGGGGGGTAGTGCCCTCACCACTCTGGTGTTGAAACAGGAGTCGAAGGTGAGTTTGTGGGAAGTTGCATGGGCAGCCACTGGTTTGTCCTGAATGTTTGAACTGGAACCGGCTTTGGCTTGTTTGGTATCGGCCCTGTGACCATTCATCCTCTGCCTTAGTGTGTTTGTGGTGAGGCCAATGTACTCTGCATCACACTGAGTGCACTGCAGTAGGTATATCAGGTTTTGGGTTGCACAGTTGTACTTGCCTTTGATTGGGTATGTGTATGGTTGGTAAGCCTGCTATGGAAGGATGTGGAAGGTTGATGTATTGCACATGTGCTGCATCTGGGGCTCTCACCCCTGCAATAGGTTTAGCAAAAGCATATAAATGGTCTTGTATTCTGGTCATGCGTTCATGTGATTAACCGCCAAATGTAAATATAAAACCGCCCATGCCTGCAAATGTGATATGAAAACAATACAATTTGATTGAACTCTTTTATAAACTTGCAACGTCATCTAATTTGCTGTAATAATGAAGGAAGGTACTGTATTTTTACGTAGTAATTTTTTTCTCTCAAAGAGAGGTTTGCAATAAGCTCGAAACAAAAGCAGTGAACACTTAACAGTCGGAAAATTGAAATGAGTTACGTCAATGTAGTTCCCACTTCGATAGCTCACTGCAAATATACAGGACTGCTGTTGGACGTTTAAACTACACACATGCACACGAGCGTATATGCGTACATGCATGTATGTGTGTAAAAATGCTATGAGCAGGTACCCAGTCTACACAACATGCTGGACAACAAGGGAACTTAGATAGCGGTAGTAAGGTAGTGTTTTATCACGCTGTCAAAATGTGCAGTGTCCTCTGCCATCTAATTTCACTACAGAGTAGAGTGATGTACCATGTGTTTATAGTGTGTGCTGCATTTATTTTCATTTACTTTGCGTGAAAAAACCGTAGCATTGACCAAAAATGTATAGTTATTTTAGTATTCAGACTTCTCAAAATAAAATGTATATCTCATAAATATAGAAATATGTAGTATATGTTTCACCAGAACTGAAAAAATTCTCAATTGCCATGTACTTTTGCGAGTCGTAATCAGTTTTTTTGTTTTTGTTTGTTGTTTCACCAAGTTGTTGTAATTATCTCTGTTGAAATTACTCAGTCTCCACAACTGAGTCATGCAGTATCATAATATCATCCAGCCACGCTCTTGCGAGCTGGGTCTGTTAAAAGAAATTGAACAGCAATTATATTTGCCACGACTAGCTCGGTCGGTACTTAGTATTCCTCAGTGGATACGGGACTATTTACGTTACACATTCGAACGAAAGATTTTATCTCTGTATTAGTTTTTATTACCGATATTTCACCATCACTCGTACAAAAAAAATCACCCCTCCAATCCACAAGTGTATTATCGAGGATAGAGGCTGCAACCCACTTGTGTGACAGCACTCGGCCACAGTGCGATGTTTTCTCCTGCTTGGCAATGGTCTTTCCACCTGACCTGTGACCATTACTGCACATTACTCAGCAAGCCAATCACAGACTTGGCCCTCGCTTGTTGCCTAATAAGGCGTACAAGTCTGCCTTACAGACTCCCCACCATTTACCAACACTAACACGTAACTAAGGTGTCAGCCAATGATTCACCAGACTCGGAAATGCTTTCTAAAATGGTAAATGACAAATAAGTAAGAAAAAAAAATTTACGCCTCTACTCCTGACCAAATATGGTATAGACACGGTACCCATGTTCAAACAAAGCTATGCTGCCATCGCCCTTTAGCCATGTGGCTATATAATGAAAATTTTACATATATTATATAAAAAAATATTATGAGATTCCTTCCCTCAATACACTGTCACCTTTGGAATTAAGTTACAGAAAATTTACATAAAAAAAATATCCTTTAACTAGGCAGGTATACCTTAGGCCTACAAGTTTGACAAACATACAGCTGCTGCAGTTTTAAAGTATGTTCACTGTGGACTTGTGACCATAATTTCAATAAGTTCTTATTACTATTTTCGTTGCTTTTTTTATATTAATTTCATAACTCAATCACAGTCTTCTTATTCACTTGTTGGAATATTTCATGAATGACAAACTAGATTGCTTTGTACAAGTTTTCTCAAATTTGCGTGCCTCTGTAAAATAAAATAAGGGGCACTGATCTTCAACAATGTTTCACAAATATATGTTAAAAATGTAAACCAATCAAAATCTAAATAAAACTGTGTGCTTTGTCGACAGTTATTCACAGTTTCAAGCCAACAATGTAACCAAATCAGGATCAGATAAACCAAGTTAAATACATTAATTAGTATGATTTAATTAGTATTTATAATAACTAACAGCTATCTGAAAACTGCATAAAAATCTGAATCTTACACACAATCAGTAAGCTATAGTATCATATCTGAAAGCAAGATCACACTGAAACTTATTAGGCAGTTGCACATGATGGCAATGCAGTCGATGTGCGTGGAAATAAGGCGGCGGGCAGTTTCAACAGTTATTGGCTGGTGGGTACAGTCGAGAGGGATCTATTTTAGCAGTATGATACTCACAAATGTCACCAAAAAAAGTGCAAGAAGTATATTTTCCCCTTATTTTCTTAAAATATGTTACTTTCTTTGACTTGAATGTTTAACATTTCTCAAAACCAGGTCGTAAAAGTGAGGTGGTCGTAATTGAGAGGTTTGTAACAGCAGGGTTCTGCAATTGCTGTGTGTTAATTTAATTCAGATTCTTAGCGAGGTTTTTGTTTGTATGAGTATTTAATAATTTATTTGGATTGCTAAACAAAAAATTTTTAAACACATCAGAATATTGTGTATTTGAGAGACTTATTAATAATGTGCTTGTTGTAGATACACCACACAACTATTGATTTGCATACAAGTGATCCTGGTAGTGACTTGAATGATGCTACTGCTTCTGAAGAGGAAGTAAGTTCCTGGAAAAATGTTTCAAAGAGAAACAAGATAGACACTTGTCTCAGAGGTTGGTAAACTAGAGTTGTTCTATTGTTACAGTTATTTTTTTCCCTGATTTTGTACTGAAATTAGTAATAAACTTTCAAGGTGTGTAGGACAGTAGATTAAGACTATAATTTTCTGCTATAATTTCATGACTGAAATTCATTACAGTTAATTTGCAAATCAGTCCATCCAAATTAAGTTCTGTAAGTCATTGGTATTATTTTTAACTTTTTAAAATGTCAGTTCTAAAAACAGTTATTGGATATTAAAAGCTCAGTATTTTTTAAAACATAGTGTAGTAAACCGTAGTATGGCTTTTGTGTTTTATCATTAATAATTAGTGCACAAAGTGACAAATTATCTTAGTATTATTAGAATATTGTGCATGTATGCTTATATGTAACCTTTGTCCAGTCTAGTACATCTAGGACTGCCATTAATCTACAGATGTCTCACTGGACATGCAGTGCACCTTCACTCTTTCATACAACAGTACTACATAATGGGTTTCCTTACCACTTGGAGCAAAGCTTGAGAAACATTATTGTGGCCCTCAGACAAGCCATTGGTGGAAATTGGAGTGTTTGCTACATATGGGGAATAATTACTGTATCCGAGTGCCTGGAGGCAAGAGATCTTCTACCCCTATGTCAAGCTTGGTCCTGCATTACGCTTCGTGTACACTATTGTCGAGTCTGCAAAAAAAAAGTGCTTGAACAAGGGACACACATCTTTGGTAAATATTACACCTAACAGTTGGATTCTTGATTTACACATGCATTGCCTGCTTTTCATCTGTGAATGGATGTCTCACCTATGTGCTCAGAAAGCATAAATGAACTGTCTCTCACAGTTGTTACTGCAAGGATTGACAACTGACTAGGGTTTACATCCCACACATTCATTCACTGTACCTTACACATCCAACACCAGGATCGACATACGTCAGATTTCCATTAGGCAGATGGTCAAACTCAAGATGCTGTGCTGTGACACCAGATACCTAAGCCTGATATGAATCTATACCTGCCAGCCCACCTATTTTTTCTACTGTGCTTCAACCACTGGTGAGAAGGTTTGGAAACGTTTATTGAGGTATCATCATCTAAAGAATTACAGTTGAACCCTAAATTTATGATTGCCCATGGTTCCTGGGAATATTGGTGTAAAACTGCTGTTGTAAAATCAGAATTACCTTTGATAACTTTTTCCCCCCACTTCAAAGCAATAAAAAGTATTGTTTAATATATATATATATATATTTTTTTTTTTTTCGTAAAGCTCATTGGCAGAGCACAAACATGTTTTTATTGAAGTGTTGATTTAATTTAATGGACAGATGTCTTACAAGTGGTAATATGATCCTAGATAGGTGTACACATATACACTGTCCCCTTTGAACCTAAAATGTTAAAAACACTGTGCGGCTCAAAGTTTTAACAATTATTATAAACACTCATCTATTTTACACTGTGCTGGAGCACCGGCCATTTGGGCATGAACTGTACCTTTGGATTACTGGATTGACTGGATATGAACCCTGAGTGCGTGCGTGGTGTGGCTGCAGTGTGAACTTTAACTGTCTGGCGTGCTGGTCACCTGGTGCGCGCGCCTTTGACCTTTGGTTATCATCGGAGCCATTCGAACCTACTCCTTCTTCCCTCCCTTCCTTTCCCCCTTCGTGGCTCATCAGCGGGGGCGATACAGCCACTCGGGGAGTTATTTCGCTTCCAGCCGCCGCCTCGTGTGTTGCTTGTGTTCTCTCTTTCGGCACCCTGTCGCACCCTAGATATTGTACGTGGTAAGTTGTATTCAGTCTCATATTGGGTCGCTTGTGCGTCAATTAACTTGGTTCTCTGTAAGTCGCGTGTTTTCCTGTTTTCTTTAGTGTTGTTTGTTTCTTAGTGCGACGGCGTGCCGAGAGACGAGCTCTCTAGTCCCCATTTGTACGTGCCTGATTTATATTTTGTGTAACGTTAGAGTTTGCTTGACTACTTGGTACCTGCTTGATCGTGTTTACCAAAATTGTATTTCTTGGTAATCTAAATAAGTGGCTTCTGTTATGCACCAAACCGCCGTGTGTGTTTCATGTAGAGTAGACGTTGCTCGGGTCCAACCCGTGATTTTGTTTTTCCCATTTGTGCACTTGTAGTTAGCACAACACATTTTTTCTTCCAAAAGTGGGGTGCACATCTAATATGGGTAAGCATGGTGCATGGTGGAAGTTGACATAGCAAATGTGGTAACCATGAGTTTAACATCTGTTTGCTAACCCTCATGTGCATGCACAGTTGGCAGGAGCAGTTGTGTTGTCAAGTGTTGTAGTCATGGGGAGAAATGGTATGCAATGTTTGTGACCTTGCTCAAGAATGTGAGCGGTGTCAACAGTTTTTTTCTTCACATTGATCTAAAGTTCATGTGGTTGCCAACTCTCATCTCAGCTACTGGCCTGGAACTAAAACTTGTGCAGCCGTTGACGCACACTTTGGTTTGGAAGTAAAGTTTGCACAGCCTAGAATTTAAAATAAAATAACTACTAATCTTCATGTGTACGAGAGATACACTATCGTACTGAACGAGTGTCGGGAAGAACAACAGTGACTTGGTAAAAGATGCAGTTTGGGTTAGTTAAGGATGTTATTTTTTAACCAAATTTGGGGTCAAGAAGTGTGGTCATGAACACATTATTTGGACACTTTCAAATAAAACTTAAATGTTTTATTTCACAGAGAAATATTACTGCCTGCAGGTTGGCTACCAGTAATAGCTGGTTGCGCACCACACTGCATTTAAATGAGTTTCCCGTTACTGTGTGTGGTTTCACATTAGTGAGCCCTATAAATAACAGGTTTGAATGGTTTTCACATTGTGTGGTGTAAAGACATCAGAAAATTAATTTAAGTTCTTGCACTACTAGTTTGAAGATTGACGCATGCTACGCAGCATTGTTTCATTGTTTCCAGCCTCTGCCTTGCCTTAAGCCAGTTCCTTTCTCTTTCTCCCACAGCTTGTCCCATCTCTCCCTGCTATCTCACACATGTTACATGCACTCCGCACCAGATAACACCCTTAATATTTTCCTGTGTCCATCCTGCAGCTCGTCCGGGCCAGCAGCAACAATAAGGAGAAGGGATAACAGCTACCCTTCCCTCCATCTTAGGTTTAGTACACGTCCTAGTTTCCAGCTAACCCAAAAATTTGACTGCTCGTTGGGGAAAAGCCTATTCTGGTTGAGGGGGGGGGGGGGCAATAGCCGCTTAGGCCACATCACGTGGGGAGAAGAAGGCCCTCCAGAACTCCACCTTCGGGGAAGGCTCGACGACATCCTCTCCGACGCCACTGCGCGTCGTTTTTTCCTGACGCCCAACGAGTAAGCGTCAAGATATTCTAAAAATGTTCAATAATACTCCTGCCTACCCCATTGCAACATTTAATTAAATTTATCAAAGACTGGCATACTCTTTTGAAAATACTTGGTTTATTTTTAATCTTGTTACAGGCAGTTATAACCCTCACTAACAGATTGTCTTTCAACTGAATGGATGTGTCATATAACAGAGCCTTGATAAATACTGACATGATAAGGTTAAGCGGGTAATGTCAGAAAAGATCCTGATCACTGCAACAGGCCTACCTCTTCCAATCTGCAATTTTTTACTATCTACTTTTTTTACTATTAGTGGCATTGAACCACAAATTGACATTTCTTATATTTAAAAAAAATTGTGATTCAGTGCAGTTAATAGTTTCTAGCATTATTGTTGTATAAGCTGTTTTCTTGTGCAAATTTATCACAAAGAAGTACCAGTATTGTGTACAGATGTACAGTATTCAGTTGGTGAATTATGCATTCAGTTGTTCGACTTGAAGTAGGTATACAGTATGAAGATCTGTGTAGTTTGTTTTTGTAAGTTGTGCGCATATGTGTGGTTCAGCTGGTGTGATATGTTACTGTTAATAACAAAATTATGGTTTTCCAAACAGGCGTTCAATTCGGAGACCAGTGTGATATGCCTCCAGAGCTGATTGTGACACCAGCACAGGCAAGTAAAACAATCTTGGTGATTTTGAAATTTTAGAAAAATGGGGCTGCTGTTGTGTTTCGGTTAATCTTTAGTTTTACCGAGTTTACCCTGTTTTTGTTTATTTGTAATTTAAATACAGTACGTTTTTTTATTAAAAATTTACACAGGTGTGATTGTGTCTTAGTGGCCATTGTCACATGGGGACGGGGGTGGTTGGAAGGGGAAGGAATGTATAGTTACAAAATATTTGTGTCACACTGTCAGCCATAATTTAAAATTATAGTAGCAATATGGCCTGTGAGAACATTTTTGTAATTACAGTAGTTTATAATAAAGCACATTAATTACAGAGGAATGCCCGAGTATGTTATCAGACCCCACCTAATTAGGTACCCCATTTTTTAAGAACAGTGATTAAAATATATTGTGATTAGCTGTCCTAAAATCATTTAAGAATGTTGAGTTTGAATAACTATATCATTATTTTCGCTCTAGAAACGTTCCTGGCGGGTGAATTGTTTTACAATGAGTGTATGGCAATGAAAGATAACATGCTTGTTGATGAAGTGTTCATGGGTTGTATTGAGTGATTGTAATTTCCAGTTTTTATTGCAGGCCCCCAGTTCTTCAGAGCAAACAGGTTGCAGTCGACAGCTGTATTACAGAGGTAAAGGCAGTAAGCATACAGTATTTCTGTTACTTTATCCTAACATAAAGATGCTACATCTCACTTTGTGATGTAATGTAATTTTGTACTTAACTTGATTTCACGAACATAGAAATTTAGGAAATGCATGTTTCCTAACTTCTTGTGACTGGTCTGTCATAACTGATGTGATGTCGTTTTGGCTACTGCCATCGTCTTCTACTGCTTGGGTAAGGTATGGTGCCGGCATACCTATTATTTGAGCAGGTGCATGGCAGTGTGCTGAATCATTTGTTACCAGGACTTAGTTCTGGTGTTTCTAATACA
This sequence comes from Medauroidea extradentata, assembly GCA_003012365.1. Lineage (NCBI taxonomy): Eukaryota > Metazoa > Arthropoda > Insecta > Phasmatodea > Phasmatidae > Medauroidea > Medauroidea extradentata. The sequence goes on from PNEQ01006219.1 coordinate 11,026, forward strand.
GTTGGCCTGCGTTATCCGCAAACTTCACATCCGCGGTTTGCACCAACCACAGTTGAAAAATTAAAAAAAGAAAGTAATTATTAAATCTGTAAGTACTTGTGTTTTCCCGCGCACCATGCACAGCATGTAGCAGAGACTACCCAGCATGCCCCTCATCGCATTATATGCGCACGAGCAGAGAGCAGTTAGTCTCGTGTCAGCCATAGCATTTGCTTCATTTGAGTGTGCGTGTATTTGCTGTTATACGCGATTCCGTGGCCTGCATCTTTCTTAACGTCTCCTAAAAAAGGTGGTAGTTGTCCTTCCAAGCTGAAGAAGATGGCAAAGTTCTTAATTTGAATGACAAAATTAAAATTTTAGATTTACTAAAAGATGGCATGTATGTTGCAGAAGTAGGCCACAGATACTGAAAAAACGAGTCTAGAATTCTTACGATACAAAATAAAGCAAGATAAATAAGATCAAGTGTTAGTACTGAACCGGAAACTGCAAATACGCTTTGTTTTGTTCGTGACGAAGCTGAAAAAGCCTTGACTGTTTGGTTAGAGATCGTGGTGCGTAAAAATGTTTTACTTGGCAGTAAGGTATAGCATGAGAAGGCACTTAGCCTTCACAAATTATCCTCTGAAGAAATAGACAAAATTAACACACAAGAATTCAAGGCTGGTAAAGACTGGTTTCACAGTTTTGTGTAAATCAGTGTTTCTCAGAATCACGAGTCAGAAAATATTATCCCAATCTTTTTACCTGTGGCTAATTTAAAAACATGTATTAAAAATAGTATATTGTACATGAAAATGATTTTTTGGGGGTTCTTTCATACTGTATGTACATACTTGAAAACATCACACCTGGTACCATACTATATTCTAGTTATTTATAGTCTTTACAGTGTAAGTTAGTTTGATTTTGACTTTTTTCTCCTGCAAAAAGTGTCTGTAAATAGGATTGCAGAAAATTTTTTTTTCCCGTAAAAATTGAGGATGATGTTGCATGGCCATCTTTAATTTAGAGTTTTTTCCTGCTAGAAGTATTACTGAAGGTGTATCGTCATTGAGTTTTGACATTTCATGCTCTAATTGCTAGTCTACTTTAGGTGATTCGGAATAAAGTGAACACTCAAAAAAGCCCTGATTAATTTCTTATTTCCTGCCAGTTTATATCTTTCCGCTGAATGTAAACACAAATAATGCCACGTGCTTTTATTTACATAGGGTCGTGCAATGTTTACAACTACATTAAACTGCTCCGATAAATTTTAGCTACAATATCTAACTCATTAAATGCACGGGGGCTGAATATAAGATATAAAAAAAGTAATCTTAGTTATAAATACCTGCAAGTTAATGTCTGGTTTCTGTCCATCGACTAATCTAAACAACACCCACTATTGCCGTTACGAATCTCGTGAGGGCATATTTGAATTTGTAATGCAAAACCACCACTAAAACAGACATGACACACGCTATTCAATAGTTCAAGTTTCGTTCAGTTCTACTGCCACGAACAGCGACGATGCACTTCAGAAACAATAAATAACGTATTTTCTTAACATGTGAAATAAAAAGTATGTGGTTTCTAGGCTGGCAAACGTAAAACATATTTCACAGATTACCGATGGTTTCACATCATTTCGGCAATGATACTCAAAGTAATTTCCAATACTTTTGAATGTGTATATACGCACAACGGACAAACGCTAATGATGCAACTTGGCGGCGAGAACCTAACTCTGATGCCACCTGTTGGTAGAGTTTTGAACTGTCTGAAGCACGTAGCAAGCTGTAACGACCAAGATGACTTGAGGTTGACGATAGCGTCACATAATTCTCACGCCAATTGAGTCTAATTATACTGTAAGTATGAATGTCAATAAGATCATAAATAAATATTTAAGTATATTAAATACATAGAGGTCGATTTCATCATATGTTCTTTCACTAATGTTGTATTCAAATAGGAAAATACACGGAACTACGTGCAATGAATCGCTACCAACCATACAAGCAGTAAAGTAACTCTTGTTAGTGGTGGCGTATATGCAGTAATGGCTAGTGATATTTTTCAAAGGTTAAATTTTTAGTGCTTGCTTTATTCCTAATGACCTATACATTGTTTTTTACATTGCTAGATGATAAATTACATCCACATAATCTGACATTTGTTGGAAGATAGGAATGATTGTATTATTTACTATTTTCCAAGCAGTGTCAGGTAATATGCATATAGTTTATTATTTAGCAATGTAATCGATTTAGTAGACTAACATTTAAAGAAAAAAAATGTCTACAATGGTGATACACAGTCAGGAATGCTTGTAGTAGGGAAAATACAGTGAAACCCTTTTAAGATGTTCCCACTTAAGAAGTTTTCCCCCTCAATAAGTTTGAATTATTTTTACAATGGCTATGTTTAAAATAGTAATTTAACCCTTTTAAGAAGTTTTCCCAGCTTAGAAGTTTAAACTTTTCAGTCCCTTCAGAAACGTTTAACAGGGTTTTACTGTACTGTAAATTAATGTGACCGTGCACATTGCCATTAAGCTGCTAGGTATTATTCTGAGAAGAAAAAATTATCAAAATCAGGTAAACGTATTTTGTCTAGACTGTATCGACTATAATACCAATTTGCATATTTACATACATTATAAATGTGAGGACAGTTATTTTAGATCCGTGTTCAAAGATTGTTGACTTATTTATTCTTCTTTTGTACATAACCTTGATATCATAACATGATATTTCAGATAAGGACATATTTGAGGAATCTGAGCCAGTGGCTTGGCAGGCTGCTTCTAGTATCTCTGACCAGCGATCTGGGGAGCAAATTCAGAGCCAGTTATCCCACCACAGTCGTTGCCAGACTCTTGCAAGGTGAAAAGAGTGTGAACTATAGTGTGTACTTACTGTTAGCAGTTAACTTGAATTCATTGTACTGATAGTAAAGTGTAGGACAGTATATACAGTATAATAAATATGTATTGTATTTGCTTTGTACGTGTGTGTCGTATGTATAGAGTTTAATAATGTTCAAGAAATTTGCTAGTTATGTGTTTTAAATAATTGCACAATTTCTGTGCTGCCGTACAATCCGTGTACTACAGTACTTCTTATAAAAATACAAATGACATATCATTAAAGTTAGTGAGGTAAACTGTGGAATGTTATAGGACACACAGCCGAGTAATGGGCCAGACACTGGAGGACCTGAGTACTGAAGTTCAAGTGAAGTTGGGGGTGTCGTTGCGACAGAAGTTCTGGACCGGAATACCTTGCAGCTGTCACTCGTCCATGCCCTACACTCACTGGAGCAATCCCTCAGCCTGGGTCTGCCCTGGGGAGGAGGCACTGCTCATTTCCTGCTCCCAGAAGCTTGCCATGCTGCAATATCAGTCCTGCGACAAGCGGAAGGCATCTCGCTTGCGACACCAAGCACGCCGCTTGCAGGTTGAGACATCGGAGACGTCTGCCGACGAAGCGGATGTCACGGATCGCACCAGCTTCAAGAAAAAGGTGAAGAAAAAGCCAAGGCCAAAGAAACCAAAGGTGTTGAATAATGATGATGCGACAGTTCGCAGAGAAGAGCCAAGAACCGAGCAGATGTCAAAGCATGGCAAGCAGGGAAGCAGCTCAGGGAGCAAGAAGACTAACCAAAGCTCAAAGTCGAGGTTTCGAAAGGGTGGAATTGTAGCTACGGCTGTATCTATGCTGAAGAACCCAACTGATGAAACTGAATCTGCCACAGAAAATGACGTGCTTGAAAAGCTGAAAACTGGTAACACTGTGAAGAAGACAAAAAAGAAGCAGAGGAAGAGTAGTGTACAGAAAAAGTCAAAGCAGGTGCCTTCTACGTGCTTACCACAGTCGCCAAAAAAGAAATTTGTGTGTTCATAGACAAATTTTGTATTGAAATTTTATAGCTGCACAGAACCCTGGTAGTTTTTTTAGGCTCAGTCTTGTAAATAATGAGAAGTTACAGTAATTTGTTATGTTCTTATTCGTCTAGCTGAAATATTCTGGTAAATGGTTAAGCTGAATATTTTATTTATATGCTATTATTACAGTGCTATGTTGTTGCAGAAAACCAAGAATGAGATAAGAAGTCAGTACTGTACAGTACTGTAAAGAAAAATAAGCCAATTTTGACTGTACAAATACACCAATAAATATAAAACATGAAACATACTGAAACATGTTGGGGAACTTCATGCCCCATGTTGTGATTTGACCTGATGTTGTGACAGAGAGCGAGTGAGAGAGAGAGAGATAGAGAGAGAAGGGAGAGGGACACATACACCCAGATACATATATGTCTGTGTGTGTGTGTTTGTATTCTCAGGTTTTAATTTTATTTATTTACAGTCAGATCCCAATTCAATGACCCAGGCAATATCAACCCTCTCAAAGTTATGGCTCTTCTTGCAGGACCTGTAAAAATTGGAAAGAAATTTGCTGTTAAAAAAAGCAAAGAAAATACCAGGTAAATAAGTGTTGCATTTATTATAAATTGGGTTGCAATTTTTTTTTTCTGTCCCTCTGTCCTGAACCATTTCATCCAGCCAGCCTCCTGCCCGCCCCCTCTCTGGCTTCAGTCAACCACTCTGGTATAGTCATCTGCTTACTTCTATTTAATCATGTGTCTGGCGTAACTTTTTTGCTACTGTAATTTCTCATTTCTTTGGCAATGCTAGACTTTCTTTTGTGCCTGTGACATTATGATTTTGATCCATGCTCTATTTTCTGGACGGGTCTTGGTTTTGAAATCTGTTAATGAATCATGCTTTAATTTTTTTTATTTTGACTTGGTAACATTCATGTTTGTGTTTTTAATGATGTTTGGCAACCCTCCCTATTTTTATTTGATTCAGATTTTGGATTTTTCGTTTTGACTAAATTACTGTATAAATAACTTTCCTGATGCTTTAGAAAATGTATGAGATCATCCAGGAAGTGGATGAATACAAGATCACCAAGACGGAAATCACGCGGCAGCATGGCATTCCAATGTTGATGCTATTTTATGATTTTAAAAATGTAGGAGGAAGTTAGACATGCGGTTTAGAAGAAAGGCCAAAAATTTGACTGCAGAAACTCACTTCATGCAAAAAACAGTTCAGTTTCAATAGACAGTAGTGTGAAAACCAGGCAAATTGCTTTTTCAAAATGTACGTGCATGTTAGAATAATTGTTAACACAGATGTTTGTGATACATTTTGTATCGACGTAAAGTCGTAGATGTCAGTCTACGACATACTTTCATTTAGAATGTTCCTGCCTATTGATAAACAAATTATTATTTCATTCAACAATATTGCCATTTCCCTGCAATTTATATGTGAATAAGGACGTTGCCGTCACTAGAATTTTTGTTGCTGGCAAAGTTAATGCTTTATTTTCTAAAGAAAAGTCGTAGATGCTCTTCAAAGGTGTTTTTTTTTTATTGAGTCTGCTGATTGAAAAATTTTAATTACTATAAAAAAATATTAAATTATTGCAGTAAACAGTTTGTGTAAATGGATGTTGCACGTGTGCTATAATTTCAATTGCAAAGTTCATGCTTTATTTTGTTTCTACAAAAGGTCGTAGATGCGTCTCTTTGGTGTTTTTAAATTCAGAATAAATCTGTGTATTTAATTCAATAAATTATTGTTTTTATAAAAGTTATTACCATATTGCAGCAAACAGCTTGTGCAAATGAACGTGTGCACACTTAAATTTCAATTGATAACAAAGTTAATGCTTTATTTTGTCCAACAAAAGATTGCAGTTGCCTTATCATGGTATCCTTTCTTTCAAATGCATTTGCCTACTGAAATAAATTATTGTTTTAGTAAAAGTTATTACGGTATTGTAGTAAACTGTTTGTGCAAAGGGACATTGCTTCCACTAAAATTTACTATGGCGGCAAAGTTTATTCTTTATTTTGGGGTGGCAAAAGGACGTAGATGTTCTCCAGGGTATTATTATATTTAGATTACCTCTACATATTGAAGTAAGTTATAATTTTAAAAATATTTCATATCGTGTTAAATAGCTTGAGAAAACTAATGTTGCACTCTCCAGTTTCTGTTGCACATTAAGTTTGTGCATTATTATTTTATGTCAACAAAATGTTTATGTCCTTTTAGGATATCCTTTCATTTAGAATGTGAATGGAGATAAAAATATTTAACATCTTTCACAAAACAACTTGCAATTTCTGCACCAGAGACGACAGAACACAGATATCTTAAGAAAATGGCCAATTTTGTTTTTTAGTCATAGAAAATCTGTCAAAATTCTAATAAAAACCCCTACGAAATGACAATTTTTCTAGGAACCGAGAAGGGTCGTGGAATTGGGAGTTGACTGTATGTGTCAACTACAGCAGAACTTGGTTTGTTTTCCTTTATTGATTTCTTGCTGTCTTACTTTTGTTTTTCTGTGACTATATTCTGTCTAATTATCACATGTTATGATTAATAATTTGTTTCAGAAGACCAAAATTGTATTGTACCAGAATTTATAACATATGATGTGATTCACAAAATACTTATACAGTAGAACTCTGTTGTAACATTTCTGGATGTAAAATTTTTCTGCATATAACATCTTCACTTTTTTTCGGTCTCGCCATTTTTCCATAAAACTTAATGCTTTCAATTCCTGCGTGTTACAACTCTGGTATTTTCGTTTCCTGTTATAACACCTCTTTTTGCTCAGGCAATAACCACATCTCAAGCAAACTTTTTCTTAACAGTAGGTATTCTTTTAGATCTAACTGAGATGTGGACTTAAAAACAACTATACAAAGAACAAGTTTCTGTTTGTTGAGTGTCACAAACATACATCGTAATAATTTTAATGACTGCAATCCTGAAGATGACAATCATGAACAGACAGAAATCAATTGGGAAAGTCTCTATTTGACACCCAATGCATGTATTAATTGTGTGTCTGATGGGTTGCACTTTAACTGCAGCACTATTTAATCTTATTATAGGCTGTTTACTGTTAGTAAATTATGAAATTTGAAATTATTTTGGTGTATGTAATATATATTTATTGGTGTAAAAATATTGATTCCTGCCTAAAACATTTTGTGCGTACAACACTTTTTTCCACAGGTCCCTTGAAAAATGTTACGACAGAGATTCTGCTCTATAGTCTGTGCAACATAAGTTTGCCTGATTTTGATAGTTCTCTTCTTAGAAGAACATCTTTAACAAGATTACAGAGAATCAGTTTTTCATTGCTTTCATATTTTTGTTGCTACCAAATCTTCTCACCATTTCCTAAATACTGCAGTAGAGAAAATACAGTAAATGTGTCTAGTAATGGACGACTTGGAAAGAGGCGGAGCTTCAGTCTGGTGTGGGATACAATTCCTACCTTCATGGATACAGCAACCGAACATAACCTTCATACAGGCGTTTGGCTTCACATGTCCAGGATGAGATGTGTATATAAAGAAAATTTATTATTTGTTTGGAATTCGCCGATTTTTCAGGTAAACATTGATCTTATGCATTTGCGAATATTAACCATGAAATGAAACTTATATTTTTTACACTTGCGTGCAAGTCTACGAGTGCACTATATTTTTGGTTATGCCACCACCAACCAACAAATCAGCATGTTTGTAAACAAGCTTTGTTTCCCACAGTACTCTCCTCCTACGATGTGACGTCAGAGGGTGTGTACTTCAAGTCGTTCATTACAACGGATTCCTATTTATTTTGTTTTTACAAGTTTAATTTTTTAAATCCTGAAAGGCAAAAGATATATAAAAAACCGTTGCATAGAAATGTTGGAAATTGTTTCTACTGTGTAGCCTAATTTTTCCAAAACATAAGTTTTTATAATGTTGGATAGTTATCGACTTTAAGTAAATTTGATTAATTCAATAATATAAACTAATGTTTTGAAAAAAATTAGGCAACTTAGTACAAACAACAGTTCCGAGATATCTGCTCGCTTTCAGGATTTAAAAAATTAAATCCGGGGCCTAGATCCTGTCCAAACTTAAAATTAAAAATGAAAAATATTACCGGTAACAGGTATTTTAATTGCAGTAAATTTGCCACACTCATTCTAGTAAAAATATTGTTTAAAAGCAAGTAAAAATTAATTGGTGAACATGTGGAGAAGCTGTAAGTTTATTTATTTAGAGTGTGACAGTTTGAAAGTCAACCTGCAAACAGGTTAAGAAACAATTATTTCTTCATGAAAATTTGGAACCCTCAAGATCCTTACACCATTAAAGACTGAACCTCATTCATAATCCATCTGTGCTGGTCTATCCTTTTGACACACTGTTGTTGATTACTGATGTAAATTGTTCGATGAGGCCGAGCCTAACATTTTGGAAGTACAGTAGAACCCTGTTATAACATTTTTCAAGGGACCTGACAAAAAAATTGTTATATGCAGGAACACTCTGTAAGCAGGAATTGATAATTATATGGCTAGATGAGCATTAAACTGAAGTACGTAACATTAAATTTACAATTTCGTGTGTAGGCAGTCAAATTCTCCTGTAGCAATATTAAATTATTTTTAATTTTGTATGCTTGAAAAACATTGGGCATACAGAAACATCACAAAATAAAATATTACGGTATAGCAATGGCTTCCTAACTCATATCTATAGGTTTATGATTGTCGTCAGGATTACAGCATATATCCTTGTAAAGTAAACTTATGACATTCTCACAAAGTTTACTATTTTCTATGATATGCTTATGGCAAGTTCTTTGTTATTTTATTAAAAATGTGATAGTTAAGAAAAATTTTGCCACACTTGTATACATTTCCTCAGCAAAAAGTGGTGTTATATGCAGGAAATGAAAGCATTATGGTTTATGGGAAAATGGCAGGACCATAAAATAATGGTGTTATAAGTAGGAAAATGTTATATCCAGAAATGTTGTAGCAGGGTTCTACTGTAATACCAGTATAGTGCATTCAACAACACTATAGGTTGTTCATGGTAAAGGTTATACTTTTTAGGAACCAGCATAGTTTGCCCCTTGAACACATTTGTTTTTATTCTGCCTGTAAAAGGGTTCATAAATACATATACTATACACATCTAACTAACACTATGACTCATTAGTAGTGTGGTTTGTAATTGAACATTATTATTGGTTGTTATTTCTTCCTTGAGAAATCTTAAAAATTGTTATCTGTGCTGTGAACTGCCTATAATGTGTAGTAAATATTTGTACTGAAATAAGCCTTACTTATACAGCTCTTCGTAGGATGTAGGTACAGTCTGTATATTCTTACTGTAGGTGTACTGTTTCATACATTTTTCAAATGATTGTTTTTACCAGACTTTTAGAAGGACATAATAATTCAAGTACAGTGCTCGGTAAGAAAAAAAGTGCTTTGTATATGAATGTGAAACAAAAAAATGTAGGAAATAAAGTAGTTTTACTGTAATTTCATGTCTGTTTTACCTAAATGTGTGCTCCTGTTGGAATGCCAACTAATAAGTTATTTGACATAAGACTGACTCTGGTTATCATATTACCAGCATATAATGTTGCAGCTGTTGTTTAACATCTTTATCTTCAAGATAATATCATGGTAATAATTCTTCCTTTTTTTTTCTTTTTTTCTATCAATACAGTAATTTCAGTAAGTATTGTTTTGTACTTTTTATATAAAAACACAAAATTAATAGCACAATTTCTCTCTTGGGCATGACTTAAACATGTAATTTTTATTACAGACATTTATTTTGAGTCTGAACTTAAGTTATTGAATTGGTTACATATATTTGTACAATAATTTTTTTGACATGATGTACAGTTATTTTGTTTCACATAATGAAGACATGACCAGTACCCTTAAGTAACCTCTAGGAAGACTCTGAAGGCATCATCCGTACCAATACCATGTGAAACAAACCTGTGGGAAAACTGAAGCCATTGCAAATACAGTACCATGTGAAAGAACAGAATGTACTGTATTACTTATAAAGTACATAACTACTGTATATAATTGAATTAACTAAGCATGAGAGGGTTCAATCCAAGATTCATTAAATTCCTTAATTCAAGGTGTTTGAGGATTCAGAAATTTGAGATAGTATTTGAATAAGTATTTGTTATAACTAGTTATGGTTAGCTTTCCCGTAACAGTACATTTGCATGAGGGTTTCACTTCACTGAGACAGTTGAATAGATAAGACATAACGTAAAAAATAAGTTTTGGTCACGTGTTCTTACTTACACTGTTTTTGCAATTCTTATTATAATTCCATTTTAAAAGGAAGCAGAAATAAAACCAAAACATAGAGGTGTTAAAAAATTGTTTTTAACTACGTAGCATAATTTTTTGAAAGCAAAAATGCAAAATTTCTTGCTTGGAAAAAATTAGAGTACATAGTAGAAACAATTTTCAGTAAATCTGTGTGGCAGTTTTACTATACCTGCTTTCTTATAGAATTCAAAAATAATATTAGAATAAAAGTATAAATAGGGACCAGCAGCTTTAATACTGTACTTAATCTTGGTATTTGCTGTGACAAAGACAAATTTATTGTCAGTACAGTACATAGGTAGTTACTGTAATGTATACAACTCTAGTAGACATTATGGTAGCCATGACACATGTATAACAATAAGGTGTTCCTTTGTTTTTTTCTTTTATAAACTTTAATTTAAATTTGCAGATAACTGATGCAGTGCTCCTAGCAGTTGTTAGTGCCAATTATATTATTTAACTCTAAAATTCAATAGTTATCATTATTAAAAAACATTATTAAAAAGTTGGAATTAAGAATTATATATTTATATGTTTATTTAGTTTGTTTAATACCTTCGAGTTTATGATCAGAGTTTGTTAACAATATCAGCAGGCAAATATTGTGAATGTGATAAAATTTGAATTTATGGACATTACTAGCAGTCCACCCACAGCTTTGCACGTGTGTATACTCGTAGCAGATAATATTCACATTTTATGATAGACCTCTTTGTACATCAGATTAGTAGTTCAGTTATCAAGTGATAGAATAATCAAGCTGCTAGTTATGCTAATTCTGCAGTTATATCTGCCCACACCAAATGCATTCCATACCTGCCACTAACAGCGACTTCTCTTGGACCTTATACGTAGCCACAACAAAATTGACGTAACAGATATATGTGTATGTATGTATATATATATATATATATATATATATATATATATATACGTATATTTTTTCCCTTCCCCCCCCCCCTCCCGAAACTTTCAACTGAAGTTTAGTTCCATTAGGGAGTTTTGGCAGGTTATGGTTTCACAGAAATTTATTTGGTGCCCCAACCTTGAGGTTAGTGAAATGGTATAAGTGGGCTGTTGCAGTCGATTATTAAAAAAATTTGCACCTTTAACTCGCCCCAAATAATCCAAATGGACCCTCTGAAACACTTCTTTACTCTCAGGCCACTGAACATCACCCACTTTAGGAAGATTTGATCTCGTTTACACTAGACAATACTATCAAACCAAGAGCCATAATGAAATCTTGACACAACAAAGGGGTTCCCTTGGTTTCTACAACAACCAGCCTACTGTGAACACATCTATCTACCCTTATACTCTGCATCAACATCCATTTCACCAATAGGGTCCAAGATTTCACCACCATATAACTTCAACTTAACTGAGTTTGTAATGACCAATAACATCCTTATACATAAAAAATTGCAACAATAAAATTGTTGCACCTGTATCTAATTCCATCTCAACAGCTTTTGAATTGATTACAACAGAAACTAAAATTGGGGCTACTGCCCTTGCGACATCGTGGCCATAAATTTCCTTAATATCGACCACATTCACCACTTCACTGGTTCAGGTTATGGAATTCCATGCGTTTATGGAAAATGGTGACTGCCAGAGATAATTGCCTTTTTAAAATGGCAATGAGTTCGTTGTAGGTCTTGTCTTTCGGTAACACTGGATCACATAAATCTCTCAATATTTTATATGCCGGCATTCCTATTACAATCAATAACACAGGAACTTTGTCTGCATCCTGCACGTGGTTAGCAGCAAAATATTGTTCCAGGCGCTCCCAGTAAATTGCCCAATCCTGGACAAATCATAAGTTTCAACTATTCCAATATTGCTGAGAACTCGTAAATTGCCTTGTGCAATATTCCAGCTTTCTCCAGTAATTGGTGAAAATACCGAATCTGGCTCGCCACCTTCCGTATTGTTATTCATGTTACCAAATGGAAAGAAACAGCACATGTAAATACAGTCAAATGATAATAATTATTTTACCTCATCGCCATCTGTTATGTATTAAATAATATACATAATAATCTGATGTAACAAGCTTTATTCTCCCACATGTTTTCATGACACAACAACATTATTACACACCAGAACCAGGAGAGCACCACAGAATACAACACTCAGTACAGTTCACTCAATAGATAGCAAGCACCCTTCGAACAATTTCATCCAAGTGGCACTAATTTCATCTGCCATGCAGTTTTTAAAATTTCAAAATAGCACATTTGCAAAGTCGTAAACAGAATTTGAGCCCAGAGCCTCCCGAAATCTAGACTGGAGCTACTAACTGTGCCACGTAACATCAAAATTAAATCTTGAAAACAAATTTAAAAATTAAAATTTTAGTTTCCTAGCCACATAGAGATTATACATCAGCACGTCTTGATAGGACTGCAGAATTAAACTGCTGTATAGTTTATTTTTTGCTGGTCATACTGTACTTGCTTTTCGAATTGCCTGCCTTGAAAGTTAACAATCTAAGTTTTCTTCTTAATAATTAAGTTATCTTATACGGTAAAAAACTTGCATAACTTCTTTGAGGCTCTTATGTGTCATTCTTACATGAACAACTTCTCAATACCTCTGCTGATTACGCAGATATCCCAAGCTGATAGAAAACAAATTTTATGCCTTGGTACCTATTTAGATGCCGAATTTCAAAAAATCTTAATTTCTCATCTTAAATAAACAGTATATCTCGAAGGGTTAGACAGATATAGAGGATTTATCTAAAACACATTCCCGGTCTTTTTACCTCCTAAGAGACTGAATTTCGAAAAACCCTTGAATTACATTTTAAAATTCTTCACTGGTGTCTATTGGATGTGAAAAACACAATAGCCTGCTGAGTTCCAAGATATATTGATGATTAATTGAAAACACGTTTCACAGTGTTCCACCCTTTTCACCTCCTTAGGTGGCGATGTTAAAAAATTTGTGAAATTTTTAGGTATTTGAGTAAGTGTCAATCTTAAAATATAAATTGTGTCAATATCTAAAAGTTAAATGGAGTCGCTGCATATTGATGGTGTATCAGAAACACGTTTCATCTAATTTTTTTTACCTCTTTGGGGTCGAATTTGGAAAATATCCTTAATGGTATTTTGAGTATTTACGTAAGCATAATTCTAAAGCAAAGAGCACTTTGATATCTCAACTGGTTCAATAGATTTGGAGGAATAATTGAAGACCCATTTCACTTATTTTTACCACTTAATTATTAAATTTTGAAACATCTGGAAGTTTTATCTTAGCCATTTGTATACATGTTTAATTGAATTAACAATCACGATAGCCAATTATGTTCCAGCTATAAAAAAATATTTTCGCTCTTTTTACTCCTTAAGGGTAGAATTAACTATTTTTTGAATATTTACGTAAAAATCATTTTGAAGTGAAAAGCAACTCTTTAGCTCGAAGGATTTTATAAATGTTGATAATTAATAGGAAACATAAAAGTACTTTTCACCTTCGTAAATATTAAATTTCGAAAAATCTTTAAATTGGCTGGTATGCATTTTTATGGGAGTTTCATTGAAGTAAAAATCATGATACGTCGTTGGGTTCGAGCTATATCAACAATTCTTTGAAAATACATTTCACCCCCTTAGGGGTCGAATTTAGAAAATTCCCTTCTTAGTGTTTGCCTACGACTTGAGGGGTACCCGTACAAAAAATTTTATGATTCTATGTCCAGCTTTTTGGGCTGCAGTATGATATGTCTGTTAGTTTGTAAGTGAACTCATATATATATATATATATATATATATATATATATATATATATATATATATATATATATATATATATATATATATATATATGTTTCTACCCTTAGCTGCCTAGGTATGTATAAGTGGTCACACTGTAACTTGATAATTTCTGGAAACCATGCTTCAAGTGTAATCTGTACACAATCATTGAAATATGCTGAAGTTTATAACTGTTAATTACGAATAGAAATAAGTGCAGAGTGCATGCATTTATGAAACTTTGAAAAATAATTATTCAATTTGCTGCCATTAATCGTATGGCACACTGTCAGAATTAAAGTATACTTTTGTGTGTAAACATATTGAAAACAAAACTAACCAAAAATTCCTAGATAGTTTGTACCATTCTTTAATGTATTGTCAGGGACAGAAATTTGTTAAAATTAAATTTTTGTATGCTAGACCACGTCTCATTTTGAGTAGTACTCTTTCTCAAGAACTCGTGTCAGAGGCCCACACCTTTGAATGCCTCTATCAGTCACCGGTTCGCTGTGACATTTTACGCAAAAACGTCAGTAGGTTAGAAACGGGCAAGGCTAACTGGCCAAGTTTTGTCCAGCTGCTCTGGAAACCTCAAAGCGCACTGCTGCCGGTCTCTCTTTCTTAATTCTCTCCCTCCTCTGCATTTTTCCTTCTCCAGGTTTTCAAATAATGTCGTTTTGTTTTGGAAATTAAATGTCTTTGAAGCCGGTCTCAAACGAGATGGTACAATTAATAGTAGTTTGTTTTTGTTAAAATTGGTTCTTACTTTTTGCTCGTATAAAATTATTTGAGACATATCACTAAATACATAAAAAACTTTGTTTCTTTATTTGTAATTTTCAGAGGATTAAATAAATGTGTAACTTAAGTCTATCTGAAGCTAATATTTGCAACTTTAATCTATTTATTTATTTATTTATTCTAATATTGTTAACCTGGTTGTCCTTCCTTCCTGCTTACTAGTAACTCAATTCTAGTAATCTATCCTAGTACTAAAATCAGGACAGGCCAACTCGCAGATCTTAATTCTTTAAATAAAACTATTTTCTCTATTTTATATTGGCATTATATTAGTCCGTTAAAACGTGTGATATATATAAATATTTTTTTTTGGTACATCTCGCATGTATAATTTATTTTCCACCTTATGCCATTACTGGTCAATACCTAAAGCTGAATCGATTACGCCCATTTTTTCCTTGTTTTTATTTTAAAGTTTTTGAATCTTATCTATCCCAACGGACAAGTGCTTAACTAAATAATAAGCGAGATGATCTGTTTCTGAGCTACTGCCTTCCTTCAAGTTGTCCGTAAATAAAGTATTTCCCTTTATTTACGTGATAATATCGTATAAACAGTATTTTACACTGGTGCATCAGATTACAGTAAAATACATGCAGTAATTGCTCTAACAGCTCTGTTTGTTTTGCTGAATTTTTCAACCAAGTTTAAAATATTTAATAAATTTTATAGTCTGTTAAAATGTAGTATAAAGTTGCAATAACACATACAGACAATGTAAAATGCAATTGTAGACATACGTAAAATAGCTAAGTAGTTAAATTTTTTAAAGCAGTTACACATATCTACACCTGAAATGCCACAACGTGTTTGCACTAAGTTTTAATTGTTTTAAATAGCTTACTGATAGGAAGGCTTGACATAAGGCAGGTCACCATTTTACCCAAATTACACAAATCACCAATTTTTCCCAAAGTATCTATTTAATTTATAAGTACTCACTTGACTCAACTAACCCGTTTGACCCATGTTACTCATTTGATGTAAAATACCACTCTGACTTAAGTAAACATCCCAGGCCATATACATTGACAGTTGTTCTTATTTTGCCTACGCATCTTATGGGCCCTATTTTGACACCAGTTTTGAATTAGCCAGTATTTTTCGGGCCTCTTCCCAACTTCCTTTGCAAATCTCCATTGCATAGGATTTGCCAGAACTTCTTGGAACACTTGCTTCAAACCAGCCCATGAATCTCACAGGCGAGTCGCCTGGTTTCATATCATTTTTTCAAGAATGAAAGTCTATTGGCAATTTTTTAGAGTGTGTAATGTCCAAACTGTAAGTTTGGCAGTGTTGAAAAAAACTGTTTGCACGCCTTTCATCCTCTGCCAGTAGAAACCACCCACCATCACCTCCTCAACTCCTTCTCCCCCCCCCTCCCCTCCCTAGGAGGAATTTGCTGGATAAAGGGGGTATATTTTTGAGATTTCTGGAGCTTATTATGGCAGTTTTTTGAAGCATAGCTCCCAGATTTTTACTGAGGGGCTTAAGATTTAGTACACAGGTGCTTTTCACTAATATCTTGAAACAGTTTTTTCTGATTTTGAACAATCAGACCAGAAGAGTTCGAAATTGAAAAACCAAAAGTTTCTTTTTTTAGCTCGTTAGTTCCATATCTTACAATATAGGCTTCTGTAATTTGGTACAGGGGCACATTTGTACATCTTTATTAAGCCCTCCAAATAATTTTACATTAAAAAATTAATTTGGTCGAAGTTTTTTTCCTTACTAAATTCTGACTTAATATTTAAATTCCCTCAATTTATTCCATGTTGTTCTTTGGCAAGTGGATATAGGATATCGTCAAAGAATCATATGAGGGCTGAATTACCCATTTGACTAAAGTTATTCTTTGATCCAAATTACCAGTAGTAGGTAGGTAGTTGGGTTTAATGTCTCATTGTGATGTTTATGTCATCACACTTTCGGTTTTTTCGTGTGTTAAACTTTTATATTAAGTACAATATTTGGAATTTGATAAGTGGCAGCAAATAAAACTTACGTTCTTGGTTGTCGGACAGAATGTTTTTTTTTATGATTGTGGTCAGAGTGAAGTGAACTGGATGAGTGTGGTGAGGCGGAGGGATACCGTACTGCCGTCTAGAAAGACGAGGAATGTGCAGGGACTATTTTTGTTGGAGAAGCGATACAATATGTGGAATGTGTGGGCAGACATGTGGAGTGTGTGGGCAGACATGTGGAGTAGGTCGAGGTGCGCCCGGCAGGCAGGAGTATGTGTGTTGGTTGATCGTCGAAGAGGGTTGGCATCCTCAAGGGGCGCGGACAGATCCGAGGCAAAAAGACTATGTGGGCTTGTGCATAAAGCATCAGTTTAATGCTGTGGTCGAGCGGGCACTGCTAGATATATATGACACAAATATACCGCCGACTGCCCTTTCAAGAAGTTAGTGTAGCAAGCTTAACTATGTAGAAATCCAGATAAATAATACATTTTGTTTGCGAAACATAAGGTATGGAATGGGGGAGACAAATGAAGACTTTGCAACATTGCTGAGGAGCACAGGAGACCATTTCAAGGAGGACACCAGGACCTTCATCCAGGCGAATCACCGAGTGCTGGAGGCTGTCTGGGTGCTGCCCGCAAAGAGGTGTGCCCCAGGTCAGCGAAGAGACGTGTCCCAGATTGGTGAGGAGGTGTATCTCCGGCATTGGAACGCCAGGTTTGAAAATAGAAGCAGCAGCACAACTGGGTTTGTGACTGAACTGTAAGTACTCTACTCGTCGCTCCTGTACACGTAACTCCCTACTCGATGAAGTGCAAAGAAGACGTGGTGTGAACGTCGTAAATACGTATGTTATATGGAAGTTATTAAAAGTCTAGACCATTTGAAAATTACCGTTAGAAAACCTGACCACCTGATCACGAGTTGTTGAAAAAGGCCTTAATGAACATAAGTTTTGCAAACTTTTAAGGTTTAAAATTTAAAGTGGACAGCTTTAGAATAAACGTTCTAGGGCAGGTAAGTATTAAATGAAAACTTTGCTTCATAGAAGGAGAACTTGACTTGGTATACTAAAGTGAATTTATAAAAAGTTAAATTTTTGTGTTTTAAATATAGGTGAACTTAAGATGCTCTGGTTATTTATAATGTGTGGTAGTGTGGTGTTTGTGTCCAGTAGTCCAAATCATGGTTGGCAAGAGGTTTAATAGTCAGTATTATTGGAAAATTTGCTAAAGTATTTTCTTAATAATCCGACGCAGCAGGTGACTGTTACATTTTCCGACCCATCTCACGCGAGTGGTGCTGGGAAGGGTCAATCACTTGTCACTGTAAGCAATTTAGTTCAGTGTAAAGAGCCATGTTACATCATCAACAGTGAGGTCATTGAAGATGGAACCAATGGTCCAACTGTCAGATAGCAGGTGCCATGACCTTTAGTTAGGATCCTTCCAAGCATTCACCTAAGTGTTTTTCGTAAGCAATGGAAAACCGAACTCAGGATGGCCAGAGATGGGGATGTGATTTCAACATACCACGTAAAAAGTTGTATTTGATCTCTTTAATATTCCAAGTTGCTCATATGTGGTTCTGCTTCAGAAGTAGGTTTCTATTAAGTTAATCAGAAAACTAAAAATTGCAAGTTTGTATCCCATTCAGGGTTTAAAATTTTAATTTTCCTGTGTGTATGTCTTACCTGGTTCTTTGTAGGATATATTCAAATTTAATTTTATGGGAAGAATTTTGAAGTTTTCATTCCTGATTCATTTTTATGCCCACATTGTTATGTTAAAAACCCTAAACTGTGGTAGTGTTGGAAATGGTGGAAAATTTTGTTGTTGTGTAATCAGCTTGTTGCAGATGCTAATGTAGGTCTATCCTAACATTTTTGTAATTTGAGGCAGTCTGCTATTTGAAGTTGTGTCGTTCCTTGACCATGCCATGCAATATTACTTACGTAAAACTACTTTTGTCAGCGTGATATCAAGGACTAATCATTGACCCTGGCTCTGAGTTGACTAGTCAGTGTTGATAAAAGGGTCAGTTCAACACGTCATTGTTATGTAAAAGTGCTGTTTGTCTTGAACTTGTTCACGTGACAGCAGACTGAATGTCTAAAATCATATTTCACATTGACATTGCATTCTTCAAAGATTTATGAAGTAAGTCATTATAGACTTGACGTTTCAAAATAACTTCTCTGTCTTTTGAAGGTAGCCTTTGATTATATTGCATTTGAATTACTCGAGAACTAAATTCTTAGGGATGTTCTAGATAGATTTCACACATCTAATTGATGTGTACATTGTCTTTAAGATCAGTCACCAGAAACTTCTTATTTCCTCACATATGTTACCTCAAATTATAAGTTGCCACAGTTGTGTGGATGGATGTATAAGAATGGTTAGATGGAGGTTCCTTTCATCCTTCTGTGATTTCTGAATTTATGAATATTTTTGAAACCATAGTGGATAATGTTTCCAGCTTTACAGATCACAGAGACCGAGTGAGGCGGTACAGTGGTAACACACTGTATTCACATTCAGAAGAACTAGGTTCTCTTCCAGAGTTTGCGATCCTGATTTTATTTTTCTATGGTTTACTGAAATTGCTCCAAGTGAATGCGGGGATAGTGCCTTGACACGTGCCATGGCCAATTTATCTCCCAATTTTTGTCATTGTGTAAAATTATGTGCAACTGTTTCTAATGACTTCACTGTCAACGAGATGAAAATCCTGGTACATATTGTAGATACTTATTCAGATGAATGACATTACTAGAGAATTTTTTTCTGTTGTTTACATAGAGTGCAATAACTATTTTGCTGCATTTGTACAGCCCTATTAAACATCAATTAAATATAATGTTTGAAATCCAGAACTAGAATTTTTCGTATCTTACGTAACTAATTTGTTGTAAAGCTTACCTTTCTCATATTTAGATGTATGATTTAAAATTATTGTTTATGCATGTATATCATTAGAAAGGCTTAATTGTGCATGGTATCTGCATAAATGTGTTACAGAATAATAATCTTCAGTTGAACGACTCTCAAAGGACCGAATAAAAATGTCTGTGGAAGTAGCCTTTAAACAGAATGATAAAAGTATGTTTGGAAAATTAAATGGTACCAGAAAATATAGTTGTCAAAATTGAAGAACTATGAACTGAAAGAATTTAAACTGAGAGGTTACTGTAAATGTGTGAATTATTATTTGAATTTTTTTTTTCCTTGATATATTTTAGTGACATTAAAATTGATTTTAAGACCTTAAAAGATAACTTAAAAAATAGTGGATAGTTATAATATATTATTAAACTTCCTAGTATTGGATTTTTAAAAGAACAAAATTAGATTTGAAAGAAGAATTGAATAATTGAGTATTGTTTTTTACTGTATGTGAATTACAATTCTCGGTTATGGTGGTAAAAGGCAGTCATGCTACTAATCACATTTTTAACACAAGTAACAAGATACAAGTACTTACAGGAGAAGTTGTGGATAGTAAGCATATACACATATTAAGATGCACATATTTCTTTGTGTGAAAGATTGGCCAGTTTCATCAGCTGAAGTTATTATTGTCCAGCGGTCAGTGCACCTAGTGGCTAGAGGGCATGCATCCAAGTATACAGATAAGAAGCTATGTGCATTTCTGTCTGAATGAATATAGGCTAGTAAAGCATTGCTATACCATATGTATTAAATTATTAACAGTAAATTATTTACGCAGTGTAACTTTTTTCTGTAGGTATGTATTCAAACTGTAAAAAATTCGTTATGTAAGCATCCATATATGAAATTACGAAGGATAATGGTCATGAACTCTACTAGAACTACACAGATTTATCGAAATTAGTAAACAAAACTTATTTGTCTTTAGCTCAATCAATATCATTTGGGTAGCTTTTGTTAGTTTTCATGATAACCCTTTAGCAATTTTCAGAGCAAAATGCTAGTAGATATTACATGAGCTGATCTTCAGTGAATTTCCACACTGATAAGATACGCACAGCATTCACGTAGATTGGAGAGTGACTTTGAACATTATGTAAGGAAAGAAAACACTGCAGGCAAGAAATAACTTCCATTAACACTGAAGACGTAAATAAACTTGGAAATGAAATCGGACACAAAATAAATTTTATATGCTTTTTTAATGAAAGGTTATTTTTCTTCCCATTGCAAAGGTGCACATGTAGTGAACTGAAAAGAATGCTAAAATAACACTCTGAAACAGGGCAGCACAAGCAAGTCTTCAATCTACACAATTTGTTAGGGTTAGGATATAAGCAATTTTTATTTTTATTTTTCTTCCAGTTGCTTACTACACATGATTTGGATGAACCTATTATGAGGGCCCTGCCATCTACAAACAATAGCTCTGAACTCAGACGATGGGAACTAGCTCATCAGTACATCACTAAATCCAGGCAACCACCAGGTCTCAATACAAGATAACATCCCCAGTCATTCAGCTTCCCACAACCACTGTACCCGTATATCCTCATTATCCTCTTCTACTTGACGCTTTCGAATCTCCTGCCTCATATCAGTTCAACCATTGGCGGCTAGGTGCATCAGCATAGGTGCATCGGCAGCCACACCGCAGTCAGCCATGTCTCTTCGCCTGAGGAAGCTGCTATAAGCAGCGAAACGTTGCGATACGCGCTTCCACGATTATGTATCGTCCTATTCGTGTGTGTATCTGTCAAGTACTAAAACGTGAGTACTTGTGCTTCTGTCTTTTGTACATACTATTATTGTATGAATGTAGTTACTCTTATTATTCTCAAATGCTGTCTGCTTTATTTTTTCCTTCCTTTTTTCCAGTTAACTATTTTTTTCCTTAGGGGAGAGTGGTACACAGTGAGACATAGTACACAGTGAGACACTGTTTACATATTTTGGAGGGAAAATTTTATAAATGGTATTGGCACCCCTGCAACTTCCTTCTATTCAATTGTTGTTGTGTGTGCAGTGGTGGATGGCTATTTAATTTTATTGATGAATTAGGGTGTTTTACTTATTTTCAGTGGTGTTAAGTTACTTCAAGTATGATTTTAAAATAATAATATTACTCTTCAGCAGTGAAATAAATGTGTCTGGGTAAGTGAAATAGGTAAAGGATTTCATTATTTATAAAAACAGCCTATAAACAAAACAAAAAACTAAGTTTCTTGTTTTGTGGACCTAATTTCAAACATAACCCCAATGGTACACACTGAGACACATGTTTGTGGTACACTCTGAGACAGTGTCTCACTGTGTACTATGTAAACAAAAAGCCATAGAAGGATAGGTTTTAACTCTATCTCTCTTTTATTGCAGCTTAATAATGGTGCGGCCAAGAAATATACCAAGAAAAATTGGAAAAACGAGTGAAAATGATATGTTGCAAGCTGTTCAGTTAGTTTTAGAAGATAAACTGTCAATCAGAAATGCAGCAAAAGCTAAAGGCATCTCATTTCAGACACTATTTCGTTATGTTAGAAAGAAGAAGAATGCTCTACCAAGTGAAATTGTTAAAATGAAACCTAGTTATGATGTCAGGAAAGTATTCACAGAGGAACAAGAAGATGATTTGGCCGACTATATCAGCACATGCAGCAAAATGTGTTATGGAATATCAACCTCTTCACTGAGACAGCTAGCATATGAAATGGCTGTTAGAAATAACATCAAAATGTCTCAGTCATGGGAAACAACAAAACTTGCAGGACTTGAATGGATGAGGGGATTTTTGCATCGAAACAGGCATCTAAGCATTAGAAAACCAGAAAGTTGCAATCTTTCAAGATTAACTTCCTTCAATAAGCATAATGTGAGTATCTTCTTTGACAATTTGAAGACAGTTTTCAGCAGACTTCCACAGTTAGGAGATGGCGCCCGTGTTTATAATCTTGATGAGACTGGCTGTACAACTGTTCAAAAGCCAAAGAACATCATAGCCCAGAAAGGAGTAAAGCATGTAAACCAGTGCACTAGTGGGGAAAGGGGGCAGCTTGTGACAGTTGTTGCTACAGTGTGTGCTACAGGAACATTTTTACCTCCTGTGTTTGTTTTTCCACGAAAGTATTTCAAGTCACACATGATGAATGGTGCACCAACTGGATCCTTAGGGCTAGCTAGCCAATCTGGTTGGATGACTAGTGAACTATTCCCATCTGTGATGGAACATTTCATCAAGAATACGAATAGCACAAAGGAAAACCCATCGATTATGATTTGTG
>PNEQ01006220.1:0-20429 GCA_003012365.1 Medauroidea extradentata
TTTACCCTCCGACCATAATTTTCATAAATCCGGGCTAGCTTAACATCAAGATAGCCCGGATAATTCTATTATGGACAGAAACTGTAATTTAACAGCACTAATGTTGGAACTTGGGCACAAACCAGCACTAACGTGGCACTAATGTATGCCAGGAATTAAATCTTCCATTCAACATAGTCCGGGCTACCTTGACGTTGGTGAGTTTTTGCTGGCAAGTGACTGGTGCGATCTCAAGTGATAGTGACAAGTCTTGGATTGCGACGACTGTTCGAGGGTGTCCGGCGTGTGGGACCTCAACAAGTAGAAGGAAGAAGGTGTTTCTAGGCCAGAAAGATTCTTCGGTATTATTGCACTGGGTCCACCATTGTGAGTGACTAGTAACTTTTCCATATACAGAGAACTTATGTAGATGTATTTTTTTCCCTTTAGGTAAATAGTAGTTATTTGTTCTGTTTGACATTTATTGTGGTAAATCTTTATATACATAGGTTTTTTGTATATACAGTTGTAAATAAACTAGGTTAGCTTTATTTTCTTTATTTTATCAAAGACCTCCATCCCCAAACGTACTTAGCCCGCAACTTGTAACACTGGTGTCAGAAGTGGGATTGAGGAAATTATTTAAAATTTAATTAAATGTTTTAAATGATGTTAAAATTAAGTGTAGATGGTTAGATATTTATTCAAACTTGTTAATTTTCATTAGGTAAGAAATTTTAGGTTATAAGTTCATGTTTACAAGAAAAATGGCTAGTGAGTTAGAGGTTTTGCGAGCACTAATAGAGGGACTGAGTAGCCAAATAGCTAACCAAATAAGTGGTGTAAACACAAAAATTGAGGGTGTTAATGAGAATGTAAACATGAAAATAGACAGTGTTGATAGGAAAATTGACAGTGTTAATGAGAATATAGACAAGAAAATAGACAGTGTTAATGAGAATGTAGACAAGAAAATAGACAGTGTTGACAGGAAAATTGACAGTGTTAATGAGAATGTAGACAAGAAGATAGAGGGAATTAGTGAGCTAGTGCATACTAAAATAGAGTACGCGGGCAAGAAAATTCAAAGTGTTTCTCAATTGGTGGACCTAAAAATTGACAATGTCAGTGAATTGGTGGACCTTAGAATTGACAGTGTTTGATATTTAAAAAGATATTAGCATTTGAATATCCGGTGTATAAACTGTATCTTTTTAAAATGTCGGAAACCGAATTATGTAAAACGACAATACTCTAAACATTTATTAATGCCTTCAAACGCACATAAAATAGTGGTTGAAACCTTCAACCGTTACTAAAATAAAAACGGTGGTCAACCACTAATAGGATTCAACTTATGTACCGTCGGTATTTTGGAACATTTGAAGATGTTTTAATAAGTAATGTGAGCTTTGCAACACAAATGAACGTCTTATTACTACTTTGTAGGATACGTAGTTGCTGATAAAAATGCACACGAAGCTTGGCTTCAGCGACAGAGTGCCAGAAGAGCACAGACAATACTGTGTACGTGTGTGTTGATGTGCTCACTGCACAGGTTACAATGGACAATCACTGTAAACAACATTATCCACACTTCAATAAGTTCACGCGCATTCCATTGTTTTTCGTTCTCTGCTCAGTCTGCAATTGGATATTCTTTTAACGCTATTTAGGGTTCGTTGGGGGTACGGCCGCATCAGTTATCGTGACAACGGAAAATCTTCGTCTCCGACAAAGTAGTAAAGAAAATTTATTTCATTGTCATCATATGGTAATCGAGAATTCACGGATATGTCAAGTCTTCCATTTTAAAGCCAGTGCTTGATAGCAGACACCAAAATTCCTCCATCACTGTTTCGACCTGCGTAACCCGTTTCGATAGGTGTGAATAAACCATCTGCATCACAAGCCAGTAGCACAATTGAGTGATGCATTTTGTAACGAAAGTTTGTTGAGCCGGACCCAGGTAATTTTTCTATGCGGGATATGCCTACCGCCCAATGATTCCAAACAGTTCGGTAAATTCCACAGTGAATAGAAACGCTCAACTATCATACTCCAATTTTCTTTCTGTGGCACATGCATGTACGTCTCGTTAACACTTGCCAAATTATTTTGTTAGTTGCTCGTATGACGTATATAACTGTACTTTCACCTCTTGCAAAGTACAGTGATAGCGCAACGAAATTACTTTCCGTTGCCAAATGCCTGCAACAATGTTAAAATAGATCTGTACTTTATAATACATGTACCCTTCTTTAATATTCTCAATATAATAAATTGCTGGCATGTAGGTTGACGGATGATAGAAATGTATACGTATCAAGTAAACAACTTTGAATGAACACTGCTGCCTGAAAATCACTTGCAGAGTAACAATGTCTACTTTCGTTTTACATGCTTATGTGTGCACGTGTTTGGATACGTAAACACGATCAACCATGTGCCGACCCGTATTATTCATACTTCTTCCCTTTTGTAGTCGATTTGTGTTAATGTTAACATTTGTTGTTTTATATTTATAGTAACACTTCCAATGCTTAATATTAACTGCTACTATTTCGTGTCAGTTCAGACAACGAATGCAAAAGAATAATGGAAAAATATCCGTTCTATTTTTGTGCGTCATATTAAACCACCTTCCAGTGGTTCAAGTTCAAAAGATAAAAAACCATACCAACTATCAGAATTTATGCAATTTCCCCTCCCATTCGTTAAAACGCAAGGTACAACATCAGGGAATTTGCCGACAGTGATCCATGAAGCAAATCCTGTGAAGACATCGTCCGACTTGTCAACAACTACTCAGACCTAAGAGGAAGAAGATATCTGTAGATGATGACACAAACAATGTACCGCCACAACTTCCCCCTCCTCTGCTTATGGAAGCTACATTCATCACACGTACATCTTTCCCAGGTAACAACGTCTGATAATTTTATCAGCTCAAGAGGTAAAACTCCACATCGCAAGAAACAAACGTTAACGCAAGTGGACCAGTCTTTTATGCATGACGGTGCGAAGAAATGTAAACTTAATGAAACTGCCAATGTAATTAGCCAGGGCAAAAAAAAAAATTCCTTCCAAGTCTGTTAACTGAAATCGAACCCATGGCCAACACACAAATGCGATCATTCAGACGACGGGTCCTGCAGTTAATTGATGACGTCAACAGTTCAACTGACCTGCACCAACAACAGACTTCAACACACATGTACGATGGTTCCATGCACTCATCATTGTCTGCAGATGCAGCTTCCACGATTTCGTTGTCCGGAAACCAAATGCCATTGGGGCTACAAACATATTGTACACCACAAGAGTATTATGAAGCCATCCGTGATGCTCTACAATGTCCGCAATAACATGATGCATATCAATTGTAGTTTTTTGTGGCTCTAAACAGCTCATATCTGCTTTACAACTTTATTTTGTGTATGTGTTGCCATTGTTTATGCCAAACGTTACATCAAGCTTAATGTTTAAATAATATTTTTTTTATTGCTTTCTACTACTGGTATGTGTTATTTCGTTGGTTCATATTTCAAATAAATATTTGGCATTGATTGTATACACAATATTTCGATTTACATAGTGTAACAGATCTTGCAGGTCACATAATTAACTTTAAGCAGTGAAGTACCAGCAGTATAGAAGCAATACTAACAAACAAACTATTACACACATTTAAATTGTACCCTGAAACTATTCAACTTATATTGTGCTATATTAATATTTCTTACCTCACTGTTTTCAGCAATCGTTCATCAGGGCTCACACATTTCCTCATAGTGGTGTCCCCGACATCTATCGCAGGTATATCAATTTCCCTTAACTTTTGGTACGTTTCCTTCCCAATTCTGTAGAATGCGAAGAATTTTGACTCAGTTTCCTGCAATTCTTTCGCCGCTACGAATAATCTGCAATGCATGTTCCTTTCAATATAAGGATGTACCCACATCCTTTTCACTCTCCTTCTCCTGTAGCGTAGATAATAATGGATTACAATACCGCTATCATCACTGCTAGACTCAACGGATATTGTATGTACTTACAGCTTCACAACTGTACTCGGAATGTTCTCAAGCAGTGGGTTTTGTTACTGGAAACTACATTTTATCTTTAAAGTCTCCTCTACTTCCGTAGCTCCGTGTGAGTACAACTGGCAACTCGAGTCATCAAGTCACCTAGTCTTCTGGTCTCCGGGCTACTGGAGATCGCATTTGGGTATCCCCGTGTGAGGAATGCCTTACTGCCACTTTTAGTGAGCGACGGATAGGCAGGGGCAAACCTGTGAAGTGGCCATCACGCTTTCCAGACCTGACGCCACCTGATTTCTTTTTGTGGGGTCATTTCAAGTCGTTGGTATACGAGACTATGATCAGCACAGCAGCTGAACTTCTCACACGGGTTACTGATGCCTGGACTACCATTCAAAACACCCACACATGTTTGATCGCATCAGACAATCGATTGTTCGTCGCTGTAACTGAAATATGACATCTTGCTTTTGCAAATGTAGGTTCACTACATCGAGAACAAAAGAGGGTTGGTAGGTTCCTCCAATGTGTGTGACACTTGGGTATTTTTATATATATTATTTTTTTTATTTAATAAAAAATGCTGAATTTTGAAATGAAAATTTTAAAATTACAACAATATTTTAAAAATACAAAACTACATATTTTTTATTTTTATTTCTGTCAAATCACAGCCTACAACATTGTTATACACTGTGAATTTTTTCGGTGTGGTTTGTCAGTTAGTTTGAGTGGCGTGCATAAAACCGTAAAGTACAAATTTTGACGTGTACGACTCATTACGCAAAAACTATAAGAGATAAGAACATTTCCAAAGATACAAATTTTGCCACAATTTATATCTAAAATAAGAAAAAAATATCTGGTACAAATATAAAAATAATAAAAGACGTTGAAAAATCAGGTGAACCGCCACCTTAACAGACCTGCTGCATTCACTTTACCTTACATAATTTTTTACAGGTATTATGTTTGCATTCTTATAAAAGTGCTTGTGTACTGTGTACTTGATTAATAACTATGTCATTTCATTGTTTGTATCTATACAAAGAAATACATGAATTAAAACAATGGCTAGTATTAAGCTTCATATTACAATTATTTTTTATTTACGAACTAAGCAGGTACTTCTGTGTTTGCGTAGAATCATTTACTGTCGTGATATTTGTTACTTTCAGTAAAATAAAATCGTGAAACATACATCTTGAATTCTATGTTAGTCTATCATATAAAGAAAATGTAGGGCGCACTTGGACCTCAAGAGACGCTGCTAATATGGCTATCGCCTTTACTAATTTCTGCGTCCACAAAAATATTTCATTGGCCAACATTTTCATTTTGACAATAACGATTCAGGTTATGTCAACTATATACTGGATTACCCTTCCGTGAGTTTCTCAATCAGCAGCATTAAGGTTTCGCGACTTACTGAAGGTTAAAACACAGAGTAACGGCAATTCAAAAACAGTATGAAGTGTACAGTTTAAGGTATTGTATGGTCGTAAACTGCATACAAATTATTTATTAATAAATTTGCGTGACAATGATAAAAATTGTGTACTTATATAACTATTATACAGTTGTGAAAGAATTTTTTATACACGCACACGTTTATACCTTGCGTATACCCTAACACTATAGTTGCCACAACAATCTCTGCCTTGTGCATTGTAAACTCTGTGTAAAAATTGTGTTCTTTTTGGCTTGGTACCTTTTTGAAAGTTTGCCTCAACCGCGATCGTAGGAGTACAGGTCTAGAGACTCGCCTATCTACCGATGTATTTTGCTTGACCCTCTTGTTGTTTGGCTGCAGTTCACCAAGTTACCGAGAGTGTTGTGCCTCTTTGGCGCTGCAATCAGGGCGGTCGGGCACAAACGCCGCCCACTTTTTTCCAGTGTTTACATTATAAAGTAAATAAATATTGCTGGAGCCATGCTTTAGGATTGTGAACAAAGTAAGTATTTCATAATTTAATAAAAATACGTTTTGAAACAATTGGGAGGGAAGTGGGTGGAGTTTGAGCCCGACCGCCCTGACTACAGCGCCAACGACGCATAACACTCGGTAACTTGGTGAACTGCAGCCAAATAACAAGTTGATCAAGCAAAATGCATTGGTAGATAGGCGAGTGTCCAGACATGTACTTCCACAACCGTGGTTTGGAGTGAGGTTTTCGTCAGATACTGCGCGTGTTTGGATCACACCATCATGACATGGTCACCTTCAAAGTAAGTTTTCTTTTGTTTGCACTTGTCACTGAAATTCAGTATTCATATGGGTTTTAATTCCTCAATAGTACATGTTTTTAAATGTTGGTTCAGACTGAGAGTATTCATTTATTTATACACCGTTACTGCTTCTCAAATTACGTTGGAAACTAAAGTTGCCACAGGGACGCAACAGTATCGAATTTGAAATAATATTATGTTACTTGCTCTTATGATGTTTTTCGGTAATACTGTTACAGACTTTGATTTTTATTTCATAAAAATGCTACCAGGACAGTGTTTTTAACATCCTATGAACTTATCTCTCTGCTTTCGATTAGATTTTCTGAATTAAAAAAATATTTATTTATATGTAGCAACCTGCTAAGCATACAACATAATTTCCAAAACAGGAACATTTTGAAGGCGTGTGCATTATTTCATGCAATTTTTAAGGAAACTACTGTATATATTAACGTTCCAGTAAAATGAATCTGTGCATTGTTTATTAAAGGAACATGATTGAAAAAATATAAACTATAGCAGTTAGGTTCAACTATATAGTAATTTGTAATCTCAAATGCAACATTATGCTACCTTCAGATATTTCAAAATAAATTATAAGTTTGTTTGAGTTTCAGTTGATTCTCAAAAGATACATGTATATGTTCAATATTCTAAGCATTGTTGTCCGCTTTGGAGTTAAAAACTGCTGAAGTATCACGTCTAAATCTACCTTTTCAACTGGCTTTGCCAGTAGGTAAGTAATTTACTTCAATATTTTTTTTGCTAACAACAATAACTAAAAGCGTTTTCTGTTAATGTAGGGTGCATTTCTATATGTTATTCAATACGAAATATGTTTGTGATAAATGGCCACATTTTATTTTGTCAGTATCACAATACAAAAATTTTATTTCTATTATCAGATTGTCAAGGCAATTTTGTAGGCTTGTTAGAAGCAGAGATGGCAAAGGTCTGCTCCTTCACGAAATTCTGGCATCCCTCGAGGAAGATGACGAAGAGGAAATTGTAGCGAGTGCAGCCGTTTCTCCACCTGATGAGGCACCTGGTGCAGACAGTGAGGAAGATTCAGATAAATCTGATGGAGAAGTACAGGGCAATCTGGATAGACTACCTAGTCGAGTATTGAAGAGCCAGGTTCTGGTATGATATTCTAACACTGCTGACTAAAATTATATTGAATATGATGTGAGAGATCCTACTCCAAGTACCTCTTCAGGGAAGCCTACTGCAACAATGATTTCACCTACAGTTTCACCTCCAAAGCGCAAGTGCCTTCTTGAAGTAGTACAGTGGTTACCGCATGTCAAGTTATTTTCAAATTAACTTCCTGAAAGACATGTTGAATTTTATCCTAGTCCTGAAGATTGTCTTCGTCAACATGTAAAGAGCACTGTTCATGTATTCAAGAATTTTTTCACCCAGGATCTTGTCTCTCTCATTGTGGAAGAAACTAATCACTATGCATCTCAGCATCTCGTTCATAACCTAAATGTTACATGAAATGAAATTCTTACAATTTCAGGCATAATATTTTATCTGGCTACCATTCCCTTCCACACAAAATAATGTACTGGCAAACTCAACCAGATGTTCATGTCCCCAATGTTACGGAAGCTATGCGCCACAATCTTTTTGAAGAAATTCTGTGATATATTCACATTGCTGATAATGCAGCAATGGATGGTACTGACCGTATGTACAAAGTTCGTCCACTATTTGATCATTTGAACTCTGTCTTCAAACAAATTTCTGTAGGCGATTCAGTTAGCATAGATGAAAGTATAATACCATATTTTGACCATCACAGTGCAAAACAATTTGTTATGGAGAAACTTATTAGGTTCTGGTTCAAAGAGTGGGTAGCTGCTGACCCATCTGGTTTCATTTTTCATGTTCAACCATACTGCGGTTCGTCTACTAGGCTTCCAAACACAGGGCATGGGCATGGATATGATGTCTTATGGTCCTTGTAGAACACTTGCAGCTCAAAAAGGGAACACGGCTGTACATAAAACTCAAATCCAATGGCATAGGGGCTACAGGGACGCTGAGTGAGAACAAGTGTGCAGCCGCAATGAAGCTACTAGACAAGAAAGCCTTCAAAAAAGCAAGCGGGGAATCATGTATGTCTGTTCGTGTGGTGATCTCCTAGCAGTAAGATGGAATGACAATAATGTTGTTACTGTTCTCACTAACTGCGATGAAGTTGAACCTAAAAAAAAAAAAAAAAAAAAAGTCATCTCGCTACTCCCGCACAGAAAAAGAAAATTGTGAATGTTGAAGTTCCAGGTGCAGTTGCTAAGTATAACAGCCGTATGGGTGGTGTGTTTCCACTTATCGCTGTGACATCAGTTCGAAAAAGCGGTGGTGGCCATTCTTTGCATGGGCTGTGGACGTTTGTTGTGTCCAGAGATTCCGTCGTCGGTGTGCAACCAACATTCTGAAAACTTATGGAAATCCTGCAGTATCTCCAGAGGTTCGTCCATCTCTGCATTCTCATCTGTTCTTGAAGAAGTCCGCACCGATCGTATTGATCACATATTCACAAAAGGGGACTCAAAATATCGCCGTGGCAAAGTTTGTTCGAGGAGGGCGAGATATGTGTGCAAGAAATGTAATATGTCACTTCATCCCGAATAATGCTTCAGAACATTTCACACATTACAGCTCTCTGAACAAACTAGTCGGCATCACTTTGCGTGAAAACAAATTAAAGTGCCGTGTTTATAAATTTGTGTGTCGTGTTTAGTATTGTTGGGGACAATCGTTTCAGAATGTTGCAAAACCTCAAAATGTATATGTTTTTTTTATGTAAAAACGAATGAGAATGTACATTGACTATAAACAACTGTTTCTGACTATGTTTATTCCCAATGGCAACTTAAGTTGGAAAGTCAAATATTAGGTGAAAAAGTTAGAAAAATTATATGTACTATTTTGTTAGTGTTTTTTGTGTTACAATACATGTATGAAGTGAATTTCATATGAAGAACACATATTTTTAATTAAGGGATTTTAGTGGTTAATCATTCAACATTTGCACTGTGAGAAACCACAAATTTAATGTTCTAATTTATCACCGGTGAGAGTAGCAAAAAAAGAAATCCTTCCAATGTTCGAATGTAACCTCAAACAGCGCCGTGTAATATTCACATACAATGTTTCTGTTTACATGTGGCGGAAGGATACAGTATAGACAAGAAAGTAGTTCACTTTATCCTGAACAGCACACTGGATGTTTGGTAATTATAGGTACAAACGAAAGTGGAGTGTCGAGGACGATGAAACAAGCAAACAATGCCAGTAAACATAAGTCCGGAAAACGACGGTTTTCCCGTTACGATGTGTGGACACGAGCAAACATGTCAATGTTTTTGAACATGTGCGGGCATCGATGCGAGGACGTGCTGAAGCCTGCCTTCACATGAACGGCACCCATTTCGAACACTTGTTGTAATGCCTTCGTCCACATGTGCAGCAATTTGACGTTTTGATCCTCGGGAACACTGGTCGTAACATATAATGTGTCACGTTGGGAAAAGCATTGGTTTCCGGAACTATGTTTAATAGAATTATTTGTTTGGTCCATCGTCCTCGACACACCCCTTCGTTTATACCTATAATTACCAAACATCCAGTGTATATGATTTTGGGAATGTTATACCAAAATAATAATTTCAACTAACGTGACTAGATTCGACGCAGAAACAATAAAGTACCAACTGCGTCGCTGAATTAATGATTTCTTCATTGCGCTCGAACAAATCAAATGTTCGTAAGAAAATATAAATTAAAATTTTAATAGCACTTATCCACCGAAAGCTTTAACTTGAAACTCCCTTGACGAGGGTAGGAGGGAGGATTTTCTGTAGGTTAACTTTCCGCTGTAACTAGAAGTGACGCCTTTACTTTAATTTCCGGTCAACTAAACAGCGTCGCCGTAGCTGTCCTTCCAGCTCCAATGAACGCCCAACGTCCTTCCAGACAGCGCCTGTTCGTCACACCAACCACTCTCTTAAAGAGATAGGCAACCGTCTTATAAACCCCGCATGTTCAGATTAAACTATGGACCGAACAGCACAGAACTCTCGGTGAAGACCAGCATGTGTTGCGGCAATCACTCGTCTCGTTACACCAATCACGGCAGGAGCCATAACTGACGTGTGTTCCGCGGGAGAAGATGAACCATGGTGCTGTCTCTTCAGCATGCATATACAGTAAATACAACCGCCCGGGCTTCGCTTTAACCACCGCGGCCAGTGGCACCGTACCAGGGCTGCGACAAAGCCAGAAATCAAACTATTAACACAGAAATTCTATGTTGCCACAACGAACCCAGACTCTATTAAGACCCCCGTAAAACACTCGTGACAATATATTTTCGACAATGATTTTTTTTTTCTATCAGTGGATTTTTCAGATCAATGTTGTGTGCGGTTTTCGTTAAAGTTGATTTTTTTTTACCTGCCTAAGTTGTAATTCTTTCATTTTATTCTCAGTATTCTTGTAAATAAATTAATTAGCATCGTATGTAATATATTCTTAAATACTCAAGCATATACAGTGTTCAGTCATCTGCGACGAAATGTAACACAATCATCAGAAAAGGAGTTCTTGTTGATCCATCAATGATGTAGAGGAGGCGAAGATGTGCAACGCTACTTAAGTACTTTGGAAGAATTAGTAATAACATCAATACTTGTCTTTCATTTAGTGTAAAAGAAAATTAAAACAAAAAGTATTTTGGCTGTAGGTGTGCGTGTCAGCGTGGTATTTATCAATAAGTAATACGTCCCCCAAAAATTTATGTAGTGTGTTGTTTATTTTACATTCAAACATATCCCTCTACTTTGGGAAATTTTGGAAACTGTGCCAAGGTCAAAACGCCAGGGTCAAATCACCACTACCCAAAAATCATCCCCGCGAACTCCCGTTCCGTTACCAGCATAAACGTGTAATATTAAATTTTGTGTAAATAATGTTTCAGACATTTATACTCCAATTCATATAAGTTTTGATAGATCTGAAAGCAACTTATGGGAAATAATTTGTAATATTTGGTTATTTGTTTCACTACACAAGAAAAACTTGCAGTATAAATGCTGAAATGTACATTTCAGGTTCATTTTAGTGCTAAAACTGTCTTGCAATGTGCAACAAATCACAAAATACTGAAAATTAATGCCCATGAGTTGCTGTCAGATTTATCCAAATTTACATGAAACAGAGTATAGCTAGTTAAGTTGTTTTTGGAATAGTGTGCTAGAACCTTGCACAAACCAGGCAAGGGTCAGTAAATAAGCCTTGCTTAAGGAAACCTCTAGTCAGGTAGGGGAAAGTTAGTGCGTCGAAATCTTTTTACAGTACTGGTGGAGGTAGTCATAAAATATATGTTGAGCTTTTGTTTCAATATGTCATTACTTCTACGTTTTAGTAGAATATACGATGATCTTAGAGTCAGTTAAGTAATAAAGTGGTCAGAATCCTCGCATCCCACCACAGTGATCTGGGTTTCACTGAATGTGAGGTTGCTTCAGATGGCCGACGTGTTAGTATACGTAATTCTCTCGCTTCCACAGTTTTCTCTACCCGCCGTTGTTCCATACAACATATATTTGTCAACAGCGCTCTATACCTCGCTGTAAGGCGCTGAACACAAACTTTTCACACTATACCTTATAGTCGGTGGCCATTATCTGTCTCTACAGGTGGCCATAGTTTTTCATAGTCCCTAAATGTACTTCCCATGCATTTACGATAATAGTTTAAACATCCTAGTGTATTTATATAGAGCGTGTTTTAGTATAGTCTCCATATTAAACCTCCAACGTTAAAAAAATTACTCCATTAGTGTACTGCACATCAGTTATTTACTTCTTTAGTAGTCTCCTGCGTGTTCCTCATTGCGGATATTACTGCACGCTTATCAAAACCATTTATCACAGTTAAAATAATAATGCATTTGCATGTCACTCTACCATTACGTACACGATTATAGATGTAGTATATAACCTCGTAAACAACGACACTGCAATGGGTGCAAAGAAAAAAAATATTAACACGTAAAAACGGAGCTAGGGAATAATTTTATTTATGTTCAATTTTTTTACTCGAAAAAAAAATTATATTTGATTACGCTACACGTTCACAGCTAGCATACCAGCAGTTAAATATAATATTAGTAAATCACTCAGTGTCTTCATTGTTTTGTGTTCTGTATACATCGAGTGATGCAAAATTTCAGTTGTTTTCTTTCTAAAAAGCACTATTATCGTAACCAAAGTGATATTTCACTATTAAATACTGTCGCGAAGCTAAATTTTTGAGTTTTATTTTCGCAGGCGCGTTGCACCGAACTTTGTTTAAATTTAATGAACCAAGAAGCGTGGGTCGTCTGTTGCAATAGAGTTTCGTCAGAAGCGGGCCACTGCTGACCAATTGTTGTGACACGCGACCGGGGCTGCAGACCCGGTGTCGTTGTCGTGATAGTTTACAGTTTTGGAAGCGCTTGGCTTAACTCTTGTTGCGAAATTGGGGCGTTACCGGGGTAAACACTCCGGTGGTGCGTCAATTCTAGGCGGGTTTTCGCTGACTGGTCGTGCTGCGTCGTAGGAGGGGCGGGTGCGGTGGTAGGGCGTCGGTCGTCTAGGTGCGCAGTCATTGTAGTCTTGATGATTGTCAGAGAGAGACGTTTTCCAGCGAGTCGACGTCACCGAGAGAAAGTCAGTAACTCACTGCTGGGTGGGGTTCCTGCCCCACCCGGACATCTCGTTAAATTAAATAGTCGTAAGAAAATACAGTAAAGTAAATGTAAACCGTAGAATAAGTCATGTTTAAATAGAAGCCT
This sequence comes from Medauroidea extradentata, assembly GCA_003012365.1. Taxonomy (NCBI): domain Eukaryota; kingdom Metazoa; phylum Arthropoda; class Insecta; order Phasmatodea; family Phasmatidae; genus Medauroidea; species Medauroidea extradentata. The sequence goes on from PNEQ01006220.1 coordinate 13,105, forward strand.
TAAGTCGGGAACACCAAGGCCGCGAACCAGTCCACAGACCTTTCGTCTGTACCTTAGTACGAAAAATTGTTTTAATTTGTTTAAATTGTAACGTCAGGTTTAGAGTTGACATTGATTTTAAAATAATCCTAGATAAAGTTTGTTATTCTTTCAAATTGTTAAGTAGTTTATAATCATTATAATGTAACTTAATTGTTCAAACCAAAGTTCCTATTTTTTTGTAATATCGTTTTTATACCATTATTAAACGTTTCGGTTTGAAATCTAATTCTTTTATTTAGTAGATTGTCCCCCATACGTTTATTGGATGTCAAGGAAGGCGTCGTGTGGAAACGCTGGTGGTCTAAGTTAAGTGGTAATTAAGTATTTAAAATTCCCATATGCCTACTTCCTGTATAGGGAGATAGCTAATATCAGTATTCCCAGTCATTGAATAAAATCCTCTCGCAGTTTTCTGAGTTCTTTCAGATATTTGATTTATTTGTTTTTGAAGTTAGTTATTTTAGTCAAGCGAATTTTGCTCTACCCTTGTGTTGTTACGTTCCCCATGTAACACTCGTGGTATTCAACTTAATTTGTCCCCAGTTTTAAAAGAGTAGCCCGACAATACCAACTTGGATTTATCCGATTTTTCTCTATAATATATGTTTCAGTGAACGTATCGTAATGTTTTCCCGATGGCAAGAGATAATGTCTGTTCTGGTTTTGTGGAATTTTTGAAGTCTCGGTATTTTTATTAATTTTTGAAAAGGAAAACTTTTGACAAGGAAAGTCTGATGAACCAATGTGAGTCTTTTTATTGGTCACACACGTAGTAGACATCGCGTAAAATATAACCCAAAAGTAAACAATAGGTATGTACTTTAACCTAGAATGCCAAACGTGAAACATCTTTTTTGCCTGGCTCATGAGATTAAATGTAATTGTTAATTATAAAACCAAGATGGCAGGAATCAATAACCTTATGTGCGTGTGTATTTATCTGTAAGTCGGGCATACATGTTAGGCTAATTTATTTACGTTTAAATAGTGTTGGACTAGCATATTATTAAAGTACGCCTCTCCATTATGTTAAAAAATTCCATTATATCTCTTTTAGTTCTATCTATAAACACTGCACTCTACATACCATAAACATAATTTTAAGAGAATCAGTAAACTGTTATAGACTCGAAACATAATTGGGTCATAAAGAATATTATGATTAATCAAATATAATATCTAGCCAAAAGAAAAATATAGCATTTTTTATTGTCTGCTAAGATTTTGTTTTCAATTGTGCAAGTCACCACATAGCAAATTACACAACCAAACTTCGTAAATATTTATGTAGAAGGTAGAAAGCGCCATGGATGAAATATTATATTAGTTTTACATGAGGTTTCATTAATGAACTGTCTTGACTCGTAAAAAGTATGTATCCATTTTAACATCTTCCTTAGTATGGGGATTACTTCAGATAGAGGTAAGTAAATGTTTGGCGTGTATGTGTGCGTATATATATATATATATATATATATATATATATATATATATATATATATATTTTATATATATATATATAGAGAGAGAGAGAGAGAGAGAGAGAGAGAGGTATGTGCATCATTTAAGGCTCCCTTATACAAAGTAACGATTACAAAATTGGCTTACGGTATGAAGGTGTCTTAAGTCACTCCAAATGACGAGTTATGTATTAGTTTCTTTTATAGTTTGTTACACATTTTGAAACATACATGTAAAAGTACATAAACAAATTAATAAGTAAACGCTTTGAGGGTTTTCATGTGCAATATTAATGTTTTGCTAAATTTATAATATACAAACACACTTTAAAGCTACACTTAAAGAATTTCCAAGAAATATACCATAAAATTCAGATATTTTTAACGTAAAATGTATTGATTATATTATATGTATTACATAAATATTGTCCAATAAAATTATAAACTAGAGGAGGAAAATTCCAGACCGCCGATTATTTTCTAGAAGCCATACCATATATGGACAGGAAGTAATTAATTACTGTAAATTAAGTTCTTAACAAAATAGCTCAGACTTTTCATGTACATAAACGAAGTTCTTCTTTGACACATTTTTGCTTTGCGATAGGACATACGATGGCATATTACTATTAAATGATTACTCTCAGTATTAATAAAACTTACCTCGTAATTGTATCAAGTACAAATAGTTTGTAAGAAAGCAGGTATATATAAGCAAAGTTATTGGCCGGAAAAATGAAAATTGAAAATATTTTTCAAGAGATTGCATAAAAATATTAAATGAAAAAAAAAAAAAAAAAAAGCTGGTGCACATTTAAGTAGGCTTTCAGCAAATACAACAAAAACAAAAACGTTTGCAAATATGTGAAATGAAAAACTAGGTAGTTTTATTGTTACAAGTAACTTACCTGAATTACGATAAGTCTCTGTTGGAATATACATTGAAACAAGACACTCGCACTTACGAAATTAACTATGGAACATTCTCAAAAGTCGTTGATGGTCGAAAATGCATATAAAACATAATATCAAAAATTTTGATACTTTCTCCAATTCAGTTCTTAAGGAATGCTGACACAGTTACCAACTCCAACATTTATTTCGTGGTTTTTAAATGGATAAGACAATTTTTGAAGGCTTGGAGTGACAGTCGAGCTGGAATATTTTAATAGGTTTTATTTTTAAAAGCACCCCTTCTTCTCGTAAAGTGGAAGGAGTCTCTTCATAGCCTTGACGAATTCTTTGTTTGTTGCAGTAGAACACAATCCTGACGAGTCATTGTTCCCTACAAGCAATGCTTCGAAGTCCACTGCATCTTCGGGATTTGCTAGGGTAAAAGGCAAGACAAATAGTGACATCATAAAGCCATAAGTATACTTCTTCTCGTATTCTTCCATCAGTTCCTGAAAGCTCATGGTCCTATGGTTCTGACCTAGTAGACGCAGTGTCTCGTTTAGTTCTGTATGGTACGCCTTCAAGAGATCTTCCAAGTATCTAGCCCGAACAGTTTCACTCGGACTTGAGTGAATGAAGTACTGCAAGTCTATGGCAAAGGATGTGTAGCGGCTATTTTGGAAGTCCACAAACCGCATATCTCGGACAGCACCTGTTTCATCATCGTACTTAAACATCATGTTATTGACCCACAAGTCTCCATGTGTCAACACATTCAGGCGATTGCCATCATCTGGTTTCAGCTGCTCCCTAACTACATCATGAAATGAAGATGATAACATTCCCAGCTTCCATGCCAATCTCTCACCACACTCCGGCCAACTACGAACCATTTTCGACACCGAATCAATAGACATTTTCCATAAATCAGAAATTACTTCTTTTGATGGTTCTTCAATCATAAAGCTGTCTTGGAATGATTCCACGATCAATGGATTTGCGTCATGCAAAGCATCTGTGGTGGCATGATACCTCCCCAGTGTTTTCATAAGAAATAAGCAGTGTTCCATATCGAGTCCTCCTTGTCTTTTGGCCATTCTGAAACCTTCAGCTCCTAGATCACCGATGATCAAGAAACGAGTGTCACTGTCTTTGGAACATATGTACCTCGCTGCAAATGGTGAAAATTTCTCTGGTGCTGCTTTGTTGAGACTCGCGTGACACTGAGGCATAATTTTGCTGAATATCTTAATCTCATTTGGAAAGATAGCGGATGCCATGAGAATATTATGTATCTCCTCCCCAGGTGGAATTTTCTTGACAACCATGTGTATCTCTCTTTCAGTGCTGTCAGACCGTCGTACTCTTGCGGTAATCTTGTACATAATGCTGAGATAGTTGTCGCCCTTAGCGCCCATGCTCTTCACAGAGTGTTCCATTAACAGCAAAAACCTGTCTTTCTCTACGTCTCGTAGCGCCTCCTGCAGCCAGGCTTTGTCCAGCCACAGTGCTGGTATGGAATCATCTGTTGGTGATGTCATGACAATCGTTTGTAACTGAAAAAAAAGGTAAAATAAATTTGAAACACACTTGTACATGTATTCACTGAAAAAAAAAAGTATTGGTCATCACAAAATATTTGGTCTTTATGGACATTAACAAATTTTTTTGTAATTACGAAAAATGTTTGTTACCCCAAATAAAGTTTTGCAGTGACTACAAAACATTTGTGTAACCACTAGGCACAAAAATTTTGGTTGGTCCATATTGACAAAACATTTTGTGTTCAACACAAAACTATTCTTTCTGTGTTTGTAACAAAGTGATGATTTTGATATAAATCAAGCTTACTAAATCATCATTAGTGTAATATAATCTCACATGATAGCAAGCTGTGAATAAAATTCTTGAAATGCTCATGTTCTTTCTGCCCATTGATATTTGAATAAATTCAAACACTACCATGTATATGAATGATCAAATGCCAAAATAAAATAATTATTTATTAAAAGGACACAGTATAAAATTAAATCTGAAAATATATTGAATTTTGCATTAATTATTAGGTCAGCATGGATAAATAAAAAATGTGAAATCATATAATACAGTGTTTATTATCTTCTTGAACTAATTTTTATAAGACTTTCCTTAAGCGTTATTTGTGTCCCAGAACAAATGATACGAAATTGTAATGTCATAAAGTGTTCTCAGAAAACTCGCAATATTACTAAATTATGCTACGCAGGACAAGTTTAACGTCTGGAGCTGGACTGTAAAATTTGGTAACACCTAGGCGCATTATACTTCCCATTTTTATGAAAACTATGACTTATTCTGCTTTTTGGTCTAAAAATATTTGCTCGGGCAGCTATGTGTGTATGTTACTATGGATAAGAATCTTTTGAGCCAGAAGTATCTATGGAAATTGTTTCAGTGACTAACCCGTTGTTATGGAGAATGGCGAATTGTTGTGTTTATGGACGAGTCCCTCTTCATCTTGGATAATAGAGATCATCACTAAAGCATTCGACATTATTAAGGTGAGTGCCAATCTTCAGAAAGGTGTTGTCCAGCACTACAATGACAAAACGATTAACGTCGTGGTTTGGTGTGCAATTGGTGTCACTGGATGCATAGAATTTTGGTTACTCTTGTCACTAATTAATAGATCAGAGAATTTGTGAAGGGCTAGGTCTTACTCCTAAAACTCTTGTCATTGTATTCCAATAAGTTAATACCCGACAATATGTTGCCAGAAATATCCACTCCACCATAATAACGCAAATGCGGCTTCTTTCCTCACACGTCTAGTTTGTTCATTGCTACTCGACAACTAGTCCTTTGTCCTCATCTCGTAGTCCAAAAAAAATACACATCAAAGGCAAATTTAATTAAATGTCTGATCGCAGATCTTTCAGATTCTACATCATATTGATACTTTGCAAGATATTTCTTTGTAATATATCCTGAAATTAAAATCCTCCGTTTCTAATTGAAACAATGTTTGTACTCTGTGTAACAATTTTCCTTCAATTTGGAAGGCATAGCATTTATAGCAGCATTAGTGTGTCAGTAGAACACATCTTACCCAGGCAAATATTGCCTGGCTTAAATGCAGAGGAAAATTTTATAATTTTATATTTCAATATGATTTCAATAAAATATGTACATATAATTTTTACAGTTGAGTAAGAAAGGTACCTAAGAATGCCAACTAGTGACTCCTTACAAAACAGTAACGCAAAAATGTAAGGACCATTTTTCCCATACACAATTTCTAAGGGAGCTGTATGCCTCTGAGATTTGTCCTTTGAAATCCTTTATGCTAAATGTTTTAGAAACCACTTTCGACTAAAATACTTATCAGCAAATAGTATGTTTTATAATAGATAAAATCCTCCTCAGAAAACGGGATTAATAATATCGACACCTTTAATTGGGAAATGAGGGAGGCCACCAAGATTTTCCATTAAACCTGACAGCAGACAGGGGTAAGAGATTTTGAGTCACGATAACGTCCAAATTAAACCAAATCACATTGGTTAAAGACTCTTAGGCTAACAGTTCTCGATAAATCCGAAGGTATATTACTAAACAATTCCGCTAGTGGCCTGACAGGTAGGCCACATACAATTCACTGGATATGTTTAAAGACAGACAATGTTTTAATATAATATTCTTGAAAAATTGATATATTTTAGTAATATACATTATGCTTTATGTGTTTAAAGTTCAGCAGGCACTACGGACTTTACATCATGAAATTAAAAGATCAGTTTTCCAAATTGCTATTTAATTTAGTTAATTAAATGAAAAACTGCAGGATAAGTTTGAAGCACAACCACAGATGCTGCTTGCAGAGTCGTTTAAAAATTCTAACCAAATCATACATGCAAAGTTTGGTCTACAAGACTTGGTAAAGTTGACAAAATGCAAGGAAATTGATCGTCCACACTTAGGCAGCTGTTTCTTCCTTAATAAGTTGACCGAAATTACATGAGAAACTTGTTATTCTGGCAGAGCGTATTTTAAGGGAGCTACAAGGCCTTGAAAATTGAGTTTAAATATAGTTCGCAAATTTTGGTAAGACGCCAAAAAAAGACTTGAAATAAAATTACGATTTGGTTGACAGAGCTGTAAGGTGAAATTAAAACTTGCAACATGCGTGCTATCGAAACTTGCCATCAAACTGACATGAGTTACGTCCATAGATTCTCCGCGACCGTCTGCCATGAGTCAGTCGAGACCACATATTGGCAACATTTACTACATGTACTATGTAATACAAGCATGTTTCCCATATTCATGGAAAGAAATGGCAACTCCTTTGTAATAGTAATAACAAATCTCTAAGGCAGTGTGTGCCAACCCTTTACGAGAAAACTTTCATTGTACATCTCTCATTAAATATAAACGAAATAGAATGTATATTCATTTTATATCAAATCACTCGAATCAAAATTCTAGAAAGAAAACCGTTTGTAACATAAAAATTATTACATTGCCGAAGTCTTGCATCGCGTGTTGTTGAGATACTTTTCTTGTAAGCAAGGTGGTAAAGGAAAGTTTAACTTTCTACGCAAATATGGCTATAGTGTAGTGTATGTTTCCTACGTAAGTTACAGCCTACTGCTCTTTAAACAACGGGAAACAGTAGCGTTTTAGCTCACAAAACATGTCGAAGTTAAATAAACTGTTGCCTTTAAGGTGTTTCTTGCATTGCTAAGATATTTGCAAAATAAGACAACGCAAGTTTAGTTTTTGAAATTGTGTATATAGTATGATGTCGTTGTAACATATCTAGTTGTGTCCGCTATAACACGCTCTGCAGATGCCCAATATTTGGTAGGTTATACATACATACATACTTATATATATATATATATATATATATATATATATATATATATATATATATATATATATATA
>PNEQ01006223.1:0-20430 GCA_003012365.1 Medauroidea extradentata
TGCCGCCTCACAGTAGACTTTGACGTCACCAAGATGTCTTCACCAGTCTCTCTCCACAGGCGTAGCACCTTCCTCTAGCACTTCCAATAGCGAACTCTCCTCAAATGTGCCGATTCTGTGGTTTTATACTAGCCCAGACAGTCGGTTATTCCCCGCATTACAGGGGTCTAAAAATAGATATTTCATCATGTTTCGGATGAGCTCGTAGTCACGTCGGCCGCCCTCGAAGGGCTAAGACGCAGTTGGGACAGGCATCTATGACGTAGTTTCGGCGGTTTTCCCACTATGAGCCACCCGGGCTTTGAGTCATCGGCCAGCCCTCAAGGTGTTACGAAACAGCCGCCGACCACTGGCCTCCAGGAACATGGCACGCAACAATATTTATTGCATGATTTATGATAGTGATAGTAATAGGTGTTTTAGTAATTACTATGGATGGCGTATCACATACCCCTTGATGTTTGACGAGTACGTTGTACCTGTATATACCTCTGACTATTGCACTGTAATAAATACTGTATTTACCGGCATATAAGACGACAATTTTTACATATTTTCGGCCCTCAAAAATTGCTACTCGTCTTATATGAGGGTGCAAAAATTTTTGGTAACCAAAAATCATTTGAATGCTAAGCTATAAACTGTGGAGTTGTATGATGTTGCAAGGAATTGCGTTTTTCGTCACAAATGGAAACGAGAGCACCGTTTATTTTAATGAAATTTACGGTACAAAATTTTGATGAGCGTCATTCATAATAAAGGACACTTCCTAGCAGCGAAGCGGCGATCGATGCGAGCGCGTGCCGAGATACTTTGTCTCGCCAGCCTACAACTCTCGGGCGGAGAAAATGAGGATCTAGGTCCGCATGCTTCATCCTTTGTCACGCAAGCACAAGACTCTCGGGCGGAAAAAACGAGGATCTAGGTACCGTACCACACATTCATGTGTCTACCGTCTAGTGCTAGGCTGGCAGACAACAGCGCACAGGAATGCAATGACCTTGCAAGCAGCTGTTGTTGCCCGGCATTGCCATGTAGTGCGCGGCGTGCCTCAGTCCCGCGTTGCCAAGTCGCGCACAACTGCCGACAACTGATGATGCCGGCATGGGTCGCCGGCCGCCGCCGTGCATTTCCTTGGCTTACGGGCACCCGGAGGGCAGTAGTAGCAAATGATACTCGTTTATGTGTCCACTATGATGTTTATATGACTGTAATAAATGCATTGAAAATATTTAAACTAAATTTTCAATGTTTCTGACAAAGGAAAAAAATTTTTTTCTGTTGGGAATTTCAAAATTAGTAATTTACTTTTCTTCAAGATTTTGTACCTTCAAAACCATGACTCGTCTTATATGCGGGGTCGTCCTATATGCCGACAAATATGGTATTAATGTTGAATCCACTTAACTGAAACTATTGCCTTTACAGAAAAAAATAAGAAAAATGTCTTAAATTGTAGCTTATCACTATATTTTATAGTATTTACGAAATTGAGCCTCAATAAAAAAAATCTCACATTAATTTAAAAATTTACTTCTTTTGGCTGTTAAGCAATTAACTTTCCATTATACAAGGTCTGCCGAAGAAAACAAATTTTTAAACAGCAATAAGCCGAAAACAATGCATCACACATCAAAATATGTCGGACCATAACTAAAGAGCAGAAAGTTTTACGTAATAAAAATAAAATCACAAGACTACTTAATACACTGCATTACAACAGTTAAAATAATTAGTACACTACAAATACTACTGTAACTTCAGGAACAAAATACAATGCCTAGTACAAAATAAGTACACTCAGTAAGACATAAATCTGATCAAAAATTATTTAAGCATTAAATCATGAAATTATTAGATCACTTGTGACATGCTCTTTATTATACGTTCATTACCTTTTGTATACGAGCTGAGACGACTTACCTTGCATTAAGATGTGAACAATAAATCTAGTCAACTAGAACATGCAAGGGACACAAATTGCAGCAGTGCAAGGGTAAAACTGACATGTAGGGACAACACAGACTGATCAAGTGTGAAGGAATGGACTTACTGTGGCCAACCCTCTCCAGTTTGCACAGCAAACAAAGTCAGCATGGCGGCCATGACGTTATTGTAGTGGAAGCTCTGCGTGTTCCACTTCCGCTCCCGCGCCTCAGGTACATCCCCCTCCTCGAACACAAAGTAGTAGCCCCTGGAAATAAAATAATGCATACTAACTTCTTGTTACCTGAGTTAGTGACAAGTTTATGATCAGCGCTTAATGTTGCTGCCAATCCCAGAGCCCTAGCGAGAGTACGGATATGAGCTTACACGTTAAATTATATTAGGTACAGCTCAATCAACTGTAACATCACTTCAGGACAAAAACCATTTTCTGCATTGAGGTGAGGAAAGTATACATACTTGCTTATAGTTTTTTCAGAGTATTGAAATAACAGCCTAACAGCCTAAAATATCCTGTAGCAATGTGGGCTGCCATGAGATGAACAACAGACAATGGGGGCATTAGGTTATGAAGTAGACTAAACTCTACCTAATTTAATAGCACTATGTAACATATCAATGCCTACTCTTGTTCCCACCGGGGCTCTGGAGTAGGCAGCACCATTAATATATAGGTTTTAAGCGGTAGTATGGTAAAATGAGGTGAGTATAGAGCAGCACCAAAATACACGGACAAGGGAAGTGGGAGAACTCCACAAAAAGCTGCCTGTAAAAGAGAATGTGTGATATTTCCCATGTGTGAAAAAATCGGACTGCCTAACTGGGAACTGAACCATGAAAGCTATAGTAGTGGTCTGACCACTATACCACCGCAGTCACTTTTTGTGAAAAAATGTTGCACCAACATGTTTCAATGCCTTGCATGTACGTCTACAGCTCTGCCTCAAAGTTACTGCCATTGTGTCTTTGTGTAGGAACATCATTCATTGGACTGTGCCAATCAGATCCATAATAAGATGCCACACCTCTGTGATCTACAGATACAATGAATCACAAGGCACTGGAATTAAAAAATATCACTAACCATGGAATAGAGCTGAAGATATGCAAGTAAAGAACTGAAACAAGGTGGTGCAAAGCATTTTTGGCAAAATCTGGCATCCCTACCTACGAATACACAACTGTGACATGCCAGGTATACAGTTAAACTAGTTACTGTTATAATAAATCCATACACAGCATTAAGTCAAATTTTTACACAAGTTATGTAGGTGACCTCATTGATGACCTTCAGAAATTGGTAGCTTAAGAGGCCGTGTCAGTGTTTCAGGCGCATGTATGCAGCCCGCATTAACCCCATATAAATCAAGGCTAATTTTACTATCGCTATTGCAATAACAATATTACACATATGACAATTATCTTCCCGTTTTATCAAATACACAGTCGTTCTTATTTTCTCTGCGTTCGTCGTTGGCAACTGTAAAGAATGGTTGACTACAAATTTTACAAAACGTATTTTTGTATAACGTTGATAATGAAACCGTTGATAATACTTGATTTTGCAGAAAGCAGCGAAAATAAGAACGACTGTGTCTTTGATAATGCGTGAAAATAATGTTGATATGTGTAATACTCTTATTGCTATAGCGATAGTAATATTAGCCTTGATTTATATGGAGTTAATGCGGGTTGCATACATGCGCCTGAAACACTGACACGGCCTCTTAAGAGTGACGTAACTTTTGACCATAAGATAAAAATTGGACATATACTAAGCATCTGATTTTAGAAATACTCATGGTTCCATTAATCACACATTAATAAAATTGATACCTTCGTAAAATCTATAGGGGCCTATTTTTTCTCCTACCTAAGCACCAATTTCTAAAATAATTTTTTTTGCTAAGTGCCTCTACTTGCGCCCCGTTTTTGCCGCCTTTTGGAGGAAAATAAGAAATGTAATAAAGGAAACATAAATTTATATCAACAGCCAGACAAGACATCGTCTGACCAAACGCACACTTCTGAAAGGTACATTTGACAGACCATTGGAGGAAAGAAAAAAATAAAAAAGGAGAAAATAAAATAAAGAAAGAACAACAAACAAAAACTTTCTCGCGAGCGTATATATAGTCCAACTTACATAGCGTTTAACAGAAAAATAGGTCAAGTGTAAGTTTGAATATAACTTTGTAAATTAATAGATAAGAGTCGTTCTGATTACAAGCACACGTTTGAATGGTAAATATGACTGACCGAGCTATGTACCCAAAAAAATGAGAAAATCAATCTCCAAGTGCCTTCTCCAGAGCGCAAAGTCGGTTTTAAATTATTTTTTGCAGAAAACAAGACAGTACAACCCCTTTTTTACACCCCCCTTCCCATTTTCACACTTTCCCACATTTCACACCTATCTTTTATGGTCCCACTTATTGCTTTTTACATAAGAAATTTCTCCCATTTCACACTTTCCTGCATTAGACAATAATTTTTCTAGGTCCTTTGAGAGATGTAATAAAAGGGTTCCACAGTATTAATAAAATACAATAGAAGCTCGTTAAAGCGCTCATGTCGGGAGACTTAAAATCTAACCCGCGTTATAGCCTATGCGCGCTGTACCAAGATAGACCAGAAAGAACCAAAAAAATTTTTCAATAAAGTGTTATTTAGCGCCGCAATGTTCTTATTTGCCACCGTATCACGTTAAACGTTCATCCTTTATAAGTCGGCCCGCCTTGCCCACGGTATGTCGTTCCAGGAAATCCGCGGATAACAAAAATCGTGTATACTCTAGATACCGTAATAACCTACATAAACCACTACATACAATTAATAAAAAAAATTTTAACCCCTGATCTCAAAAGCTTCTATATTTGTCCGAGGTACAGATATTTAATACCTACGTTCGTAAAGTGTCCCACAACATTTAAATATCATAAAAATTACACGTAGCGTGTGCATCGCCGCAAGTTAGATACATCGGCAGCCACAATGCGAGTGGTCGCGGTGACTTGGCAACAGCGCATGCGAGCCAGGTGGTCAGCTACTGCTGACCTTACAACACAGCAAGGGCCTGATCCACCGCGCTATCTCTCCACCCACCCTACACTGTCAAGAACAGAGGAAGTAAAGTATTCAAGAGTGGACACGGCCATGTTAACCAACGAGCTGCTAAAAAAGGGGCATCATTCACCGGCAACTTTGAAAACTAAAACTTTTAGTTTACAGGTTGTCTACACAAAGACGTTATCTAACCTGTTCAAATCTTTGGGACAGTAGAACATTTGCACGCCCCCTTCTGCCCGTGACTAAACAGAATCACAATTATTTGTAGAACAGGGGTACCTCCTGATCTTCCTCATTATTATAAAATTTCAGCCGAATACTTCCTCAAACACCATGGAAACTGTTCCCGTCATCAGGTAGACACACAGGGTTCAAGAACACGAGTGCAACTGATGACAGTTCCCGAAATGTCGTAACACTGTCTGTCTGGAAAACTACTGTGTTTTGTTTCGTCTGTTCATTGTGTCGTTTGTCTTTTCTGTATATGTCTGTTATCTGTTGCGTTTTGTTTTGTCTATTTGTTGTGTATATTTTGTTATTTTCCTGTTTGTGTCTGATATCTACTGTGTTTTTTGTTTCGTCTCATTGTTGTGTCGCATGTTACTTGGTTTTTTATTTGATTTGTTATTATTTTCATTTATTATCTGTTTGTTCCTTGTTTTTATTTGACCCGATTCCATTTTGGAATTCCATGTTGTGTATGTATCTTGCTGACTAAAGCATACTCTGCTTATTTTATGGTTTTCTAGTTTTCTTCGACAGTCATTCAATTTGCAATGGAGTATGTCCAAGAAACTGAATCCAGTCATGCACTCCCATTGCACAGTTCTTTCAAAGATCATGTACCCTTTCCCACCATTCATTTTTTATCAGGTCTCCCTGCTAGCTGGCCTAGTCCCCTAACCATCCCACTTATATCCTGTCTGGCTCATCTACCGAGTCACTGTTATCACCAGTTTTCCCATTTTTCCATTTCCTCAGCATCTCCCACAACATAATATTGTAAATTGATTCATGTAATTGCAGCGGGGCAGCACTACTAACGAACGATACTAGCAGCTTACCTGCAAAATTAGCTTTGTCCTCCAGCTCAACCTGCATGCTTTTGTGTTGGCTCGTGTGAAGAGAAATTTGTTAAAAAAAATTAAGGTGGTGTTTCTGCAATTTGCCATTCAGTCGGTTTTGGATGTACAGTAAACCCTTGTCCCCAAAAAATGAGAAAATTGAGATTCCGAGTGTCTTCTCACGATCGAATAGCCAGACTTCCGTAGCATTTAACGTAAAAATACAGCAAGTGATAGTTGAAATATAAATTTATATCAATAGGCAGACGTCTTACGATCAAAAGAACACCTCTAAACAATATATATGACTGACCCTTGTCCTAAAAAAAATTAGAAAACCAAGCTGCCGAGTGCCTTCTCGCGAGCGAATAACCCAATTTGCGTTATGTTTAATGGAAAAAAAGTAGGAATTCCTTACAACCACAATGTCCTTGTAAATTATTCACCAAAGTAAAAAGCAGATGTATTTATTAATTGCGCAATTTTATATAACTTAATGTCAAAATAATCCCTCGACGTTTGATGAATTGTACACGAACGTAGGTATAAGCAGCGTACAGAGCGGACAGATAGCACAACTGTATGAACGTTCACAAGATGGAAGATAGACAGCGGCACTGTAGCATATTCCGATGTTCAATGTTCCAAAACCGCAATTTTGTGACGTTCTTACCTAAAATCGTCGAGAATTACATGTGTATGTGGTTGCAAATAATCACTTTCACAGCCAGTATATGCTGTAAAAAGTAAATTAGGAGTTCCGGGATTACGTAATACACGAACGTCTATTTATTTTTCAAGTTCGGCAGACCCAGAGACAAATGTTTCTACATGTGGCTAATAGGTAATGCTACTATCGTACTCACTTGTGAAACGCACGTTTTACGACACACAGTAACGCATTGTTTAAGCAAATTATGCGCCAAGTTAATTGTTTTAAGTACATATAGTGTTAACCCAATAAAGAAAAATAATATCACACTATTATTTATAGGGTTCGTATTAAAATGTAAACGCATTCGGCGCGAGAGAGATATAAGAAGTCGCGAAACAGCCTAGGAGGTTGTACTATAGTTAAATGAGCATATGCGCGTGCGCTGTAACGTTGCGGCTATATTACGACCTCAATATAGATCCTAATACGTCGTATTTGATGGAGACAGGCCAGCCAGCTTGGCACACGCGTCGCCGCCGTGCGGTTTTCAAACTGTCACTGCCACATTTTTTAACAGGTTTTCACTATTTTTGTTTTATTTTTAATATTGTGACTTACCAACTAATAACTGCTACTCTAGAATTCATATTTTAATGCAGTGAATTAGATAATGTATGTATTATTCATTGTCAATGTAATTCCTTACAATTTTTTTTGTCATAGAATTTTGTTATTTTTTGAGGGTTCCTGAGATTGTATTCGTAGAATCGCTACCATCGTTAAATCCAGGGTTTGTAAAATCGGGGGTCTAGTGTAGCTGGCGCACAAATCGAGCTCACGTATGTAGCAGATTTGAGGGTTTTTGATATCTGCAAGAGGACCAAATGGAGAGGGACGAACAACACTTAGATGATCTTTTAGTGGTATACAAATACTATACATCCTATTAGGTATTGATTTTGTACAATGATCTTTCAAAATCCACATTTCACAGTATAGGTGACTAAAAACCACGAAGAAATAAATACATAAATAGTTTTAGGTAAGAAAATGTACAAAGAAAATATTTTTATTAAAAAGATCTATATTGCAATTTATCCATAATGCTTTTGTAACTTTTACAAGATTTTTCCACTGATTTTTCTAAACAAAGAAATATATTCAATATACGTGCATTAACACAGTATTAAATTGTTAAAATTTTAACCTTGTCAAACTCCATAGGACTTTGCACTCAACCAATCACCAAACTCTTCTATTTCTAAACCTTCCACAGTATCAGCCACACTAGTGGCCAAGCAACATCTTATGGAACATTTCAAGGAAACTACCATTATGGCATACTGCTTGTACCCACTGTAAGAACATTTCACATGCAGTGGAAAATACACTATAAAATGCAAGATGTTTTAATACAAATCGCAAGGAACCAAAACTTCTGCTGTTTGTCATAATGGGGTTTGTATTAACAGGTACATATTACTAAGTACTACTAAAAGTATGAAATTTTTTGTCACAGAATACTCACTTGCACTCATTTGCAGTGAACTTGCTCTCATCGGTGCAGTAGAAAAACTTCCCATTGAAAAGCTGGACCGCAATGACGGCAAAGATGAACTGGAAAAGGATGTAAACTATGAGGATATTGATGACGTTCTTCAGCGAGTTGACAACACAGTCGAACACAGCTTTCAGTTTCGGCACCCTCTTGATGGTCTTGAGTGGCCGAAGCACTCGCAGCACCCTCAGAGACTTGATAGTCGACAAGTTCTGCCCTGCCTTGCTCCCGCTGTGAGGAAATATGCACAGTGATAGTTCCTGATTACATACGGTACTACTTCTAAACCACATTTAACCTTGTGACTGGTAACCAAAATGGGACAAAAAGAATCATGGACACTAAAATGTAATTAAAATGTGTGTGTACATGTGTGTGTAGGGGGGAGTTGACAGGAATAAATAAGTAAAATGGTATGATTCCTAAACCAGCAAGCCACACAAGAGCCCCAAATCGTTTCTGCAGGACTACGGAATGGAGCTGTGGCTGAATGGAATCCCCTAATAGCATTCAGTGCAGCGCGTTCACTGCCAGCTACAAGGCCTCGCACTTGAATGGTGAGAAAAATATGGAGAAAGTGTCTCGACCTGGACCCAGCTCAGCACACGGCTAACAGCCTGCTTTACTGGTATCATAGTCATAAACAGCCTCACACGTGACCTCTTCGGCATAACCCAGAAGCCAGATGAAAATGCTGAAGTTTTCATCTGCTGAAAGGTACAATCAAGTACATCCTGAATGAATAAAGGACGCCTGTGTGTCCATCATTCTAGAAATGCTACATCCAACCATTCTGTCGTTCCTGAGACACTCTCGGCCAATCGCATTGGAAGAGCTCATAGAGAGAACCAAAGTCCTCGAACTGGATCGACCAAGCCCCCGACCTACATGCCACGCAGAAGCAGCACACAGGCCAGCAGCATCCTAACAGAACGAGGAGAGAAGCAAGCCACCACCTCCAATGCCACTGCTCAAGTGTTGGTACTGCCCAGCACGACACTTTCACCAAGATTGTGATGTCTACCGAACCAAACAAGCCAGCCATCACACTAATAGAGAGCAGGAAAAGAAGTCATGACAGACTTCGGGGAAATGCCACGGCTGGGAACCAGACCAGACCCGTCACCCCAGCCCACAAAAAATGGTCTGCGGCCTGAAGGCCACAAACCAAACTGACAATGCCTCTTCACTTACCCGTATATGCGTGACTGTCTAAGAGACTATGAGAAGGAGGTCCTTGCGACCCCCAACACAGCTGCTACCACCAACTTCATGAGGACATCGATCATCCCGCTATCACGCCAAGGATTGATCCAGCCTACTATCCAAGCAGTTCATTTGGCAAGAACGCAAGCATATCTTCCCCTTGATGGAAAAATCACAATGCCTCTGATAACCCCTGCTGGCACCACCAACACCAACTTCTTCACCACCACAGAATTAGAAGAGGATCTGATACTTGGACAACCCAGGCTGCAAGAACTCCAGCGACAGCTACACCTGGGTAACAAGACCTGCCGCACCATTCAAGGGGATCTACCCTCCCTCGACACGTCTACCGAAGTAATGAATAAGGAGGATATCCACTCACAACTACCCGAAGAGGACCAAAATCAGCTGCTCCAGATATAGAACCAATGCATCACTGCCTTCCAGACAGGAGGCTCCCTTCGTCAAACTCAGATCTGTGAGCATGGCATCCAACTATCCCACCAGAGGCCGATATACAGTAAGCCAAGCATTCCTTCAGAGCAAAATCAGAGGATCATCCAGGAGCAAGTCACCAATATGCTCCAACAATGGATAACTGAACCAGCTGATTCACCATATAATTCCTGCATCGTTCTAGTACATAAGAATAATGGCGAGACTCAATTCTGTGTGAATTATTCACCAATCAACCAGATCACCCTGCTAGTAGCCCTGACAGCCATTAATGTAACCAACATTCTCCGAATCCTAAGCGAAGCCAAAGTGTTCTCCACAACAATATGCAGAGTGGGTACTGGCAGGTACCTGTCAATCCCACCATTAACCACTACACTGCATTTACCATGCCAGACAGAGAACAATTACAATTTTGAGCGATGCTCTTCGGATTAAAGAATGCACCAGCTACTGTGAAGTAGCTGGCCTCATCAGGCAATGTTATGCCTATTATCAGAAGTTTGAGCCTAACGTTGGTAGTCAATTTATTATCATTTTTGTTATTAAATTTCGTACTCTCGTAGAAACCTAGTGCATCAGATGACATGACTATCTGCCCAAAGGAGCCCCTAAGATTTTAAGGTGATTTTCTAGCTATATGCCAATAAGTGCCTAAGTCAATGTATTTAATGTGATGAATGTTAACAACCCATAATAGTTATTTGGCGGTATTGCCCAGCTTGCCAACAGGTGTGCTAACCATAACCTGCTTGTTTGCGTGCGAAAGTGCACAATTTTGTAATTTTAAATTTTCTTCTGAAATAAGGTAAAGAAAATCCCACCCTGTGAATGGACACTTCCCAATATGAGTAAGGGATCTCATTCTGAAGAATGATGAGAGACATTTATATATTTTTATATCTGTGTGTGTGTGTA
This sequence comes from Medauroidea extradentata, assembly GCA_003012365.1. NCBI lineage: Eukaryota > Metazoa > Arthropoda > Insecta > Phasmatodea > Phasmatidae > Medauroidea > Medauroidea extradentata. The sequence continues at coordinate 10,877 of PNEQ01006223.1, forward strand.
TCACACCCCCAATGCAATACCAACACAACTAAAAAAAATCAACATTTTTTAGTTGTCCCTAATGCAATACTAACATAACCAAGAAAAGCATTTCAAAAATTAAATAAAAAAGTTCTGTTTTTAGCATCTTTGCCAAGTAACAGTAATGATTACTGCCAAAACTAACAATTCTACTATTCATGCTGCATGAGGATAAAGAGCAGAAGTTATTTTTCTGTGCAATACCAACATATTTTGTGTTATGTTTATATTACACTGCAAACATTCAAAAATCAGAAAGTATGTAAGTGTGATAACTGCATTTATCTTAAAATGTCATATTTTGAGTTATGTTGGTATTGCATTAGGTGGGGTGGGTGTGCATGTGTGTGCATGTGTGAGTGCATGTGTGCGTGAGTGTGTGTGTTACAATTATCATATTTACCCACATATTGTACCCCCTTATGCACCCTATATTTTCACATTTTTGGTAACTACAAGTGGTTGATTGTCTCAGGAGCACAAAAGTGGTTCTTAATCTCGGGAGCACAAAAGTGGTTCTTAATCTCGGGAGCACAAAAGTGGTTCTTCATCTCGGGAGAAATAAAATGGGTTTTTCAAAGCTTCGAACTACTCTCAAAGCGAATATTCGGCAGCTTAATATTCGATTCGACTTCGAAATTTCAAAGCTTCGCACACCCCTAGCAATTTTACTAGGTTAGGCATCAATCAACTTGTAGTAATAATTGTTAGGTTTTCACAGCATATGGGAATTAGTGTTGCGACAGATGAGTGCAGGGCCTGGCTGTGGACAACAGCTTAGGAATACAGGATATTCTAAGTTATGAGTGACGCAGGTGTGGCACCAAGCTTCCCAACTTCCTGTCCTCCATTGTGGTAGATTTATTATTACTTAATTTTAGCTACTGTGTTATACATTGTCTCTCTCACTTTCTCCCTCCCACACTCTAAACACACAGCCAGTTTGCAACTTGTGAGAGGAAAGAGACTAAGGCTACGGCACCAACGCAGATGAAAAAAAAATCAATTTCTGTTCGAAAACTATTCAAAACATTAAAACCACTATTCGCACACCACTATTCACGACACACTTAAAAATAATGTAAAAAAACATTTAGTTGTAGAAATCCACAAGAAAAGAAACACAATTTAAAAAAAAAATCATAGCACACAGTGCTGAATCATAGCTGCCACCCTTTTGTTGCTTTTGAATGCTTTTTTTCCATACACTAGAAAAAAAAATGGAACTAGGTATATGTCATTCCTACGTTTCTCATTTCAGTACCATGCTAAGGAAAAACTACAAATGAAGTGTTTAATCCAAGTTAAACTTAAAAATGCACACATTATAGTCTATGTACCAACTTAGGGGGATTTCCATACAGACCTCATGTCGAAGGCGAAAGACACAGCAGCACAGATCACCACCACAGCATCCATGATGTTCCAGAACTCTCGGAGATACGATCCTGGATGTAGAATGATTCCCAGGTCGAGTATCTAAACAGAGAAATCTCATGACCATCTTATAGTCAGCAAACTTACATATGCACAAATGTAGTTCATATTTAAACTGTATTACATTTTACTGCAAAATTCACGAACAAGTGAACGTTCACTGAGCAATGTATGAATTAACAAGGAAAAGATTGGGATAATACATAATTCATATAAGAACATTATATTTACATACCTTGTAATTAAAGTAAAGGACAGCAAGCTAAAGAAAATTTTAAAAATTCTCTACACAGTATGCAAAAGGTGAAAGACCCATTAATTAATATATTCACCAGTTTCATAATTCAAAATCTTTTATTCAAACCCAACTACATATTAACTACTTTACAGTACGTGTTTATATTTCAAAATACAATTCACCTTGTTATTTTAACATATATTCATCTAGTAAACATACCAAACAAACAAATTTTTAAAGATTATTTTAGCTATACTTAAAAAAATATATTTTTTTTTTCTCAAGTAATTCCCAGTTACCAGTATGGTACTTATTTTGGTATTTCTGTATTTAATATTATTCATTTATATTGGAAAATTTTCTAGTGTATCTGCACAGTGGAGGTTCAGGAGTGATAAAGGCTACACTGATACATGTGTGCATAGTGCCCAATTGCTTTAACAAGTAAGGTGCTAAACTGGCGCACAGTGTATCTATTGTATTGTTTGAACTAGCCAATAATTTTATTGCTGATTAAGTTTGTACTTAAGTAAATTGTAGAACCCTCAACTAAAGTTTCAAATCAATCTGAGAAGCAGGTTTTTTGATATAGCTGCGTGAAAAAAGATAATGTCTAGCTATGCTGGATGGCTTGGAAATGGTATTTCAATTGTGAATGATGTTTAGAAGCTCTCTATAATCCTCCTCAGAAATGTGTTTTCTTTTCATAAACAAACAAATGTGTTTTCTTTTCATAGACAAACAAATGTGTACTTCTAACCCACTGTAATGCAGTTCAAAAGCCATGAAGGCGGGGCCCTAAACGTTTGGTGTAAGAAAACATTTACATTAACAATCTTAAGTTTTAAAACAGTTTATATTTGTAGGCTTAATTTATGTCCCATGCCACCATTCCTTAATTAGTATACAGTATTTGTTTACTGAAGAATAACTTTATAGATTCCGGTGATATGACAGACATAAACATTTCCATGATAACTGTGTAACAATTGGCAATACCTACCGAGTTCAAAGTCTGTACAACATTGTAGCACTGATGATACAATTAAGGAGTGTCCCTACCAAAATCAGACCTGAGCTAATGGCTGACTCTGACTTATGTACACTTTGAGCAACAGCAAGGCGTGTTCCCACATCTGAGAGGCACACTGAGGGTGGAAACCAAGTGGGGACATTGACCGGAGAGGAGCATCTGTGAGTGTAGAACAGAAAAAGGGACAGAAAATACGAAAATACGCCACACATTTAGTCAAGTTTTCTCACAAAAAAAAATTACTAAAGGATCTCAAAAAAGACATCTATCCACAAAAGATGCATCTAGGTTAATGACAAGTAAATTATTTGTTTACTAGAAGAATATCTATTATAAACAAGTTGAGCACATTCCAATATTTGCTGAAATCCCAATTTTTTATAATCGTATTGATATTCAAGTTTCAAAACTTTGACTCTAGTAACAAAGATATGACTTTTGTCTTTGCATCAGAAAAGTTTTACTGTTGTACGTAGGTACATCATTATTTGAGACATTAGAATAAACAACTTATTCTGAAATGGTTCAAATTTATTTATTAGGTACGCTCCTTAATGGTGTCGTCGTACCAGGTCCCTGACCTGGTAGGGTCAGCCCAATCTTACCCAAGAACAGAGGTTTCTTCCCTCTCCCCTAGCGAGAGAGAGAGAGAGAGAGAGAAAAAGAGAGAGAGAGAGAGAGAGAGAGAGAAAGAGCATCTGCCGCTTTTGGCGGCAGATAGTTGTGTTTCAGCGCTGTGACAGGAAGGATGTATGCGTGATACCCAGGAAGTGAGAGTACGCATTTCTATATGCGTGGTAGGAGCTGGCCTTCATATAGGTCCTAGGGGAAGGGTCGTGAGGCACAACCCTTGAATAGTGTCCTTAAGAGTTTCCATCCGAGTCTGCCACGCGCCAAAATCCTCGGCATTATTAACATTACCCGCTCGTCTCGCCGGAGGAAGGAGAGGCACGCCACTGAACCATTACGCCCTGAGATAGACAAACACCTTCCTGGCCGGGCAGGGCACAGACCAGGTGGCACCCAAGTACTGTTACGCATCAGAACTATTTACTGCACATGTTCCAACTCAAGACGCCCTCTGCCTTCTCCAGGTGGCGACAAAGGGAAGAATTATATTTATAAGGTTCTTAATTAACCAAGGGTGTTTGGTCACATAACATTGTGAGTGACTGGTACTAATTCAGTGGTCATCAATTATGTCGTGTAGTAAGTTAGGCTCTAACTAATATTGGTCTGATTTTATCACCAAATTAGCATGACACCTTGAAGTGAGCAGAAACCACAAATTCTTCCTTCAGATATAATGTTACTATAGTATTTTGTGACTCTTGAAAAAAGCAAGTACGTAACGATATAAAAATTCTGAACTCGGGTGACTGTGACATTTAAGATGCAAAAGTCATATGAACACAAAATGTTACACTACTGTGTATTCCACATAGTAACTAGCTCTTAGACTGTAAAAGCAATCACCTTGAGAATCATCTCGATCGTGAACACTCCGGTGAAGGCATAGTCGAAGTACATGAGCACAGTGTTTCTGGGGGACTCCTCCTGGACTGGATCTTCAGCAGCTAACGCAATGCTGCTTAGACTAATCACCACCATTATGAAGAAGTCGAAGTACTTCATGTTAACCACAAAGTGTGCCCCCTTCCGCACCCTAATATAATAAGACAGATCACATCAGTCATAAATCAAATTATACTCAACATCATTGTAAAAAATGACAACTATAAAAACAACAAATTTTTCCAACAAGAAAAGCATTACAATTTAAGATATAATAAAATTTAAACAAATATACAACCCATTTTGGCGTGGAAGCACAGTTGTGATGTTTCCCTGGCAAGACCAGTTTCCTCAAGCTGCAAATGCTGTACACTTCTATAGGTGGTTCGGAATAAAGTGAGCACTAAAAAATTAACCTTCGAAAAATATCACTAGCCTTTACTGCACACAATTCAACAATAACTATAGTTTCCTTACTGCTTGAATGCTTGGCAGCAAAATTATGCAATATAGTTCTGTCTAGTTTCCTATTTAAATATGTACAACAATACTGAAACAAAGTCAACAGAAATCGACATACTGTACTTGTATTTTATATAATTAATAAATTTTTTTATGAAACTACATTGGCTCCTGCCAACTGCACAATTTACCTTACACGCGCAAACGTCAAGTGCTGAGTCCAGAGAGGTTAGACATTTCCCGTTGTTTGCCATTACGCACGGAAAGATATGAATTGGATGAAAATAGAACTTTAGCAGGGCCTTTTTTAGTGCTCACTTTATCCCGAACTGCCTACTGTTGCAGTAGGCAATTAGTACACCTAAATATGTCTAAGCCCAACTGTGTTTTTATGTATTCTTACCTGTTATCATAGTTTGTGATTAGTAGCGTAGCTGCTTTTTTCCACCTTTCTCTTTGTTTACAATTCTTAATAGTAATTGCAGACTTCAGTGGACACCTTCTGCATAGGTATGTCGAGATTACCTGAGATATTATTATTACAAAGTACACTAGACCCCAGATTTTACGAACCCTGGATTTAATAAATGTAGCGATTTTACGAATACTCTCTCAGAAACCCTCAAAATATAACAAAATTTCATGACGAAAAAAAATTATAAGAAATTACAGTGACAATGATTAAAAAATATACAATTCACGGCGCTAAAATATGAGTTGTAGAGTTGCAGTTATTACTTGGTAAGTCACAATATTAAATACTAAAACAAAAAAAGGTGAAAGTCCGTTAAAAAATATGGCAGCGAAAGTTTGTAAACCGTGCGGCGGCAGCGCCCGTACCAAGCCGGCCGGCCTACTTTCTCTTCCACTACAATGTATTAGGGTCTGAATGGAGGCCATACTACAGATACATCGTTCTGGCACACACACATACTCTCATTTAACTGTAGTACTGCCTTTTTCTAGGCTACTTCACCACGTCTCGAACAAGTCTTATTTCTCTCTTGCCTCGCGCTGACTGTGTTTACACACGAACCCCATCAATAATAGCATGAAATTATATTTTCTTTATTAGGTTAACACGGTTGTACTTAAAACAATTAACTTGACACATAATTTGCTTGAATAGTGCGTTACTGCATATCGTACTGTCGTAAAATGTGCATTTCACATCACGAGCACAACACTATCAGCCATGTGTAGAAACATTTGTCTCCACCATGGCTACGTCACAATTTGGAAATAAATCAGACATTTGTAAATTGAACTATCCAGGAACTCCTAATTTATTTCTACTCAACATACTGACTGTGAAAGAGATTCCTTGCAACCACTTATACAAATAATTTTCGACAATTTTGGCTGGTCTGTTGGTATACGCTAATGTGATGCTATCTATCCTATATCTTGTGAAAGTTCGTACAGTTTTGCTATCTGTCTGCCCTGTACGCTACTTCTACCTACATTCCCTTCCCATACAACAATTTATATGTTCTTTACTAAATAACTTAGTATCAAACATAGAGGGATTGTTTTGGTGTAACTGTTAACTAATATCTAAGTTATTTACAACAGTAAAATGAATAAATACATCCGCTTTTTCCTCCTTACTTCGGTGAATAATTTACATGGGCATTGCACTGGCTAATAATGTATGTCTGTGCACAAGTGCGTTAAGATTTAATTTGGTGACAGTGGGGGATTTTAGCTACCAATTTCACGTATATTTTTTCTGACGACCCCTGTCTATCAATATAAATTATTAATTTTTATTAACATATTGTCTGGTTTCCTGCATTTAAAAAATTAAAACACTGACTTTGCACTTGCAAGAAGGCACTCGGAAGCTCAGTTTTCTCATTTTTTTAGGACAAAAGTTGATCATATCTATTGTTCAGCTGTGTTCTTCTGATCGTAAGATGTCTATTGTCTGTTGATATATAAATTTATATTTCAGCTATCACTTGACTTACTTTTCCGTTAAACATTATGGAAGTTGGGCTATTCACTCACAAAAAGATACTCGGGAAGCTCAGTTTTCTGTTTGGAGACGTCTACTGTTCAACGGTGGACTTTTGATCAGAAGACGTCTGGCTACTGATGTCAATTTATGTTTTGCATTGTTACATTAAGTAATTTCTCGCAAAATGCTACAAAAATAGGGCCAGACTAGAGGTACTTTGCAGAAAAAATGCAATTTTAAAAAATTGATGAATGGGTTGGGGAGAAGGAGGTGCAAAATAGGCCACTATTGATTTTATGAATGTGATAAGAACCGTGAACATTCATAAAATTGGGGGTCTAGTACACTACTTAAAGTATGTTTTTTTTTTTTTTTTAAATATCTATTAACTGTATGGATGTAGTACAGACTGTTTCATATAAAATAAATATTTTACTATTAGAACAGCTGTAATTTAGAGGTAAGATAACAAAAAAATGTGGTGATACTTGATGAGAGGATGAGCTTTAATAGGCGGGGAAAATAAAAAAAGTACACACTATAGTCAAACACTGAGTTTACAAACTCTAACTTTACAAATACAGTAAAGCACCTAAAACCCAAAAAATTTTTTGACCATTATGAATAGTAGAAATCACACTGTCACAATTGGCAGTCAAGAATGTCAAATACAGAAACACTGAATGCATTACAAAATGTTAAAATTTGTGTTTGAACATCAGTACAGTAGAATCCTGTTATAACATTTCTGGATGTAACATTTTCCTGCTTATAACACAACTTTTTTTTGGTCCCATCATTTTTCTATAAAAAACATTGCTTTCATTTCCTGCTTATAACAACAATGGTATTTTAATTTCCTGCATATAACATCACTTTTGTCTCAGACATTAACCACAAAATCGAATGGAAGGAATACATAAAAAAAATAAATAAATAAAAATAAACTACTTAAAAAAAATTATTATGATTATTACTTACGGATTTGTTGGTGAGAAGATGAACATGGATGAGTATGGCAACATTGGTTTTGGTCCTGCCATATCTTCATCATCATCTGCTTTCTTCTCTTCCTCCTTGTGGTTCGACTTGCCCTTACTGACAGCAAACAACACAACATTAACAGAAATGAATGTATTACCTGGACTGCTTCTGAATATTCTGACATCCCAAAACAGCATAACAAACCAACATGGTCAACTTAACAATATATATTCACTACACAAAAGCAGTGCATCGAACGTGACAATATCCAATACACAGAACCAGTGTGTCAAACCTAATAATATACAATACACATTTATTATCTCCACAAGTACTCTACAATACATAACAGTTACTTCTGTATATCTAGTGGTACAGTTTTGGTAGCTTACCAATGATAGTGTGATATATGCAGATGTATTGGTAGATACCAGTGATTGGATTAGTGTGCGTAGCCTGTCTCATGTAAGAATTCCACTTTTTGTCAGTTGTGCTGTCACTTCTTTTAAGTAGTTTCCATGGAATAATCAGAGTTTCACTCTGCCACAAGTAATTTTTGCATACATATTGTGACGTGCACTGGCACGTAGCACTTACTTGGCCTCTTATCACACAGTAATTTCAATTTTTTTTGTCGTAAAATGTTTTTTTCTCTGTTTATAACAAATTAAGTAGGCCAACGTAACCAGGTATAAGGATGTATACGGCGGGATCCAACCTATTAATTGGGAATGCGAGTAGAGAAATTTACACTAAAATTTTATTTTTTTTATTTTTAATTTAACTTTAAAGCAAAAGAAAAGTATAGAATTTTACGTGTCAATTTTATTGGATTTATATCGTGTTTGGACTCATTTGAAAGCTAATTTAATTTCAAGCAACTTTTCTAAGTAAACTTTTCTGATTTTTTTAAATTTCAAGTAGCTTATTAGCTTGCTTCTACTGGAATAGGATTTATGTGGCAGGCTAGTCTTAGTTCTCTTGCTTGGAAGCACGTACAGAGAAGTGCTGGCTTTTACAATTTCAAACAAGCTCGGAGCTAGCCAGTGCTTAGATAGATTTATCTGGCAGGCAGGTCAGAGTTCACTCGCTTGGAGGCACGAACAGGGACGTGCTGGAATGCGGGGACTCTGCAGGGCGTTTCTCGACCGACGTGGGTGGTAGTGTCGTGTGCAACAACACTGAAAAGGTGGTGATCCGCGACAGATTGAGAACGCTGCACATCCCCAATTAATAAACTAATGAATATTTAGCTGGTAGTATGGAATAAAATGCTTTGTAAATTTATCAGTATCTATGTTACATACAATTTTTAGATTATAAACGTAAATTAACCAGCTTTTTAGGCAAGTTGGATCCTGAGGTATCCCTCCGCCGCTCGGCCGAGTAAGTCAGTGTGTTCGCCCAGGAAGTTCAGTTGTGTTTCATCGGAGCTCGTGACCGGTCGCCGGGAGATGGCCGGCTAAGTTTTTGTTTGCCTGAGTTTGTTAATCAGTAAGAGTCGTCGTACATCGGAGCTCGTGACCGGTCGCCGGGAGATGGCCGGCTAAGTTTTTGTTTGTCTGAGTTTGTTAATCAGTAAGAGTCGTGATATGTCGGAGCTTGGACTCGGTCGCGAAAAGATGGCAGGCTAAGTTTTTTGTGTTTAGTGGGGGCGTCATGGCGGAAGGAGGAGGACGTGTTGGACGGGGCAGAGGGGTTATGAAGCCTAGAGGGCGGATTCGGGAGTAAAGTGGGCGGTATTGCCTGCGATGCTTTGTTGTTCATCATTTTTCTTTAGCTAGTTAGGATATCTAAGTAGTATTTGCCTGGGCGAACACTCTAGACTACATCAAGTTGAGCACTTGCATCACCCTTTAATGTTTACGTTTCGAAGTTGAAAAGGTAACTGGAATGAGTTT
>PNEQ01006224.1:7185-30481 GCA_003012365.1 Medauroidea extradentata
ATTATTAGCAATAGTAATATTTTCAGTCAACAGAGCATTGAATTAAAAAATATGTGGATCCCATTGATTAAAAGAGAAACAAATTTACAGCACAAAATAAAAACAAACACCCAACCCACCACAACCAATCAGAGTCAATACATGCTGCGCGACCAATCAGGAGACAGCTCGTCTCCCATTGGCTGAGCACGATAAGGGGTTTTACCCTATATAATCCCATTGTTTTTCCAGTATCCTCATCAGTCGCACTCGTGTTTTTGAACCCTGTGTGTCTACCTGATGACGGGAACAGATTCCAGTTCCCGAAACGTCGTTCATACTGACTGTTTGGAAAACTACTGTGTTTTATTTCGTCTCATCGTTTGTGTTGTTTGTTATTTTTTCTGTTTGTGTCCGACACCTTTTGTGTTTTATTTAGTCTCATCGTTGTGTCTTTTGCTGTAATTCTGTTTGTGTTTTTGTTTCGTCCCATCGTTGTGTCGCATGTCAACTTAGGTTTTTTATATTTTGTTATTTCTTTTTATTTCTGTTTGTTCCTTGTTTTATCTGACCATATTCTAGTTTTGGAATTTCATGTTGTGTATGTATCCTGATGACTAAAGCATACTCTGCTTTTTATGTTATCTTGTCTTATTTTTACTTTCGGTTTTCTTGTGACAGTCATTTATTTTGCAATGGAGTATGTCTATACAAACAAATCCAGTCATGAACTCCCATTACAAAGTTCTTTCAAAGATCACTAAACATTAATTTACCAATTACATTTTAAAGACGTGAAAATAGAATAAAGTTAATATGATCTGTATCAATCATAAAGAAGCCCTAGGCGAGATTACTAATTAAGGTGAGCAAAAGCAAAATACAAATTTTACACATTTAACTAGCCCTATCCTTATAGGAAACTAACTTAAACAAAAACAATAACAAATGCTGAGTCCCATACCTCAGTAGCCAACACACACAATGCTATCAAAATCTGAATATGTCCCTATACTTATAGGTGGCAAACGTCAGGGGACACACGCCCCATGATACACACACAAAGTATAGCACAACCTACCGACTCCCATATCTCGGTAGTATGCACAGAATGCCTATCACTCTATTATCCATCTCGTAAAGTGGGCGCATTAAAGTGCATGAGAAATATTCAATCACATAAATATTATTAATTTGCACCAAGCTATAAAAAATGTAGTTATATGCAGTAATTTACTTTATCTGTCAAATTGTAATCTTCAAAATTACAAGCCAATGGTTATTAATTAATATACGACTAAACAAAATTAAACTACATAATTGTAATGTCTGCCCATCTCTCTCTAATTACTTAAAATACTGGAGTTAGTAAAGGTGAAACTGTATAAAAACAGAACGTGAAAGTTAACATTAGTTTACTGATCAAGAGAAAAAATAACAACTGCAAAGACACTAACGAGGCACTAGGATGTAGGCCATCATGCTACTGAACTTCAATTCAAGGAAACAATAAACTAAACAAGGCGACTAAAGTTAATCAATTACAAGTCCTGCAGCATAACAACCCATTCCACATTTACAATGACGAAAGACGAGAGTAACACTTACATGACTATGGAAGCCGACTGAACGCTCATACGAAAAAATCACGGGTATAAATACAATTAGCAAGCAAGAATAAAAACCTAAATATAGTCCTTATAACATTGCGGAAGAACATCTACAGTCAAGAAATATGATTACGTCCAAACTATAAAATATAAAAAAGAACGCACAATACGATAATTATGCAATTTACTGTATAAGTTTTAACTATATTTAAAACTCTTTCCTTAACGTTACTATTTAACAATAAAAATAATTATTATAACTCTTGGTGATATTTTCTTGATGTTCGGTAAAGTCACTTGAGCGCGCTAGAGTAGCGCGAGGCTAGCTGCACTGTCAGCACCTGCGTCTCTGCTTAGTTCACAACAAGTCTAAGGCGAAGTTGCGTAATGTTTACAAAGTTTAACTACGTCGTAAAATGTTCCAAACTGTTACACGTAGACTACATTATAAGGTGCATATGAGTTTCTATTTACGTAAAAGTGTTCAGAACATAGTTGCGGAGATAAATACATTTTAGTTACTGATGTTTCGCAATGTCCGAACTGCACATGCGTCGTCAAATTGCGTGTCGAGACGACAAAATCGGTTCATTCTTTTAAATATTTAAGCATATGGCCCATCATATCTTCCTTCGATGTAAATTACTTCAATAGTGTAAGTTGGATTTTGTTAATTGTATGTTCCCGTAACTTGCAAATCTTGTCGCAGTGGAAACATTATGAGAGCTGTAATATTTTTGCAAGTGGCAAATCACAAATTCGTGTGTGTGTGTATATATATGTATTTATTTATTTATATGTGTATATATATTTATTTATATTTATAAAATATTAATTTTTTGTCACGTGAACACCCTTAACTCTTTGCAGTAAGTTACTATTTTTTTTTTTATTTTCTTACCATATCGTCCTTATATGCAAGAAATTGTTCGTGCTCGCGAATATCTTCACTAAGAGTCTTTACCTGGAAAACTATATTCATTTTATAAGCAATTGTTATTAGAAATAGTATGTGTAATATCGGAATATTATATCATATTTAATACGTTTAGTTACAATATCCTTTCTCTAAATCTCCTGAGGCACCCTGAAAACCTTAAGAGTTGTTTGTGTTATAACATTCTGAATTTTATTTAATATTTATATACCATAATACGTATTACCATTCCGGTTATTATGTTGCAAATAGTTAAATGTTTGTATTATGAAGACAATAAGTATAAGTGTTATATTACTTTATGACACATTTTAGACAAATAACTAATATTTATTCAAAATAACTAGTGAAAACATATTTCTACTATTTTAACTAAATTGCTACATGTATATTAAACAGTTATATTATTTTGATGGCGTAAAGAACAAAAACATAAAAACTACACTTACAATTATAATATACATAAATGTCTAGATTACACACAGTCGAAAAATTTATTTGCAATAACATAATTAATTTTAACGGTTTGACTCCATTAACAGAGCGTAAAAGTAAATTGATTTACTTACTTACATCTAGGTCCTTGTTATGAAGTTGTTTTCTTAGTTCTGTGATTTCTTGGCTAAGTTTATCGACCTTTAAAGAAACAATTTCAGTATCAGTGCGTACGTAATTTAAACTTTCACAAACACATAAACACACACACACTCACACACACCTACACACACAAAGTTATAGCGGGCTGCAGATATCAAAGGACATGTCGAGTTAAGGGCAGATTTTTACAATGTCTGGTTGTGTTCCGATTTATCCTCTGATTAAATTTTAAGTGGTAGTGAGCAGTGTTTCGTGTTTCTTGAGATACGGTTTACTTAAAACTGTTGTTTAACTAGTGGTAATCATTGGTTAAGTTAAACACAAGAAGAAGTTCCGGTTATTGAGTTAATCGGAACATTTAACAAATATATGGCAGATATTGATTTTAAGCAATACAACATATCCCATGTGACGTATACATGATTATGTGTTACCTAATCAGAAAATAAATGGAAAGTAAGATTATACTAAAGAAGTCCTAATTTCTTGAATTTTTTATAGGAGTTTCATTCGAAAGAATGTAGGCTATCACTACTAATACAGAAGTTATTTCACAACTGAGGTTATGGCCAACCTAATTTTTAAAGAAGATGGTTGCAAACAAAACTCAGTATCGGTATTTTTAAGCAGACGAATTTCTTGCCGATACATGTCAACTTTTATAAAGATGTTTTTTCACCACAGTAATATTAACTTTCCTACTATTACGGAAATGTGTTTTAAGTTTTAACATTAATAATTTACTTTTTAGCTTATAAAACGTATGCTGATATTACTTTCTCTTATTGTTTTAAATGTTGAGAGAAAGCAATTAGCTATGGTTAAGTTACATAGAGGTCCCACTTATCTTTTGTAAATAAACTTGCAAAGTGTATAGAGTTTTTTGTTAGAACTTAAAGAAAATTAAACACAACATAACTAACTTCCCAACTGTTATTAACTCAACGATTTACAAACGACAACCAGAAGCAGTTATTTTCAACACCTCAAAATTTAAAAAAAAAGTTATTGTTATTACTGAAAATTAATCTTCCATTAATATTTTTTTCATACATGAGGGGTTATGCTCGCCGAATAAAAATAACATGAACATAAAGAAAGTATCTTGCAGTAATTTCTAACAAATATAATCGGAACCTGAAAAGCAATACCTTTTACTAATCATAACATTCTTAAACCGAAGAAGTGGTATCAGAAACGCTGTTGTTTTAACAAGTAGTTAAAAGTTTCGTTTATAGTTATAATATGGTCAGATAACCAATACTTTAAACAGACATTGTGAACCCGAGTCTAAGCGCATTAATCACGGCTCAGATTTACATGCTCCTGGGTACCTGCACTCACTATGCATCCACTTCTACTGGTCGGTGCGCGCTTGCTCTCTCAGACAGAAGACGACTGTCCCGTAGTGCCAGGATATATAAATATAAATACACATATGCATTGTATGTATATATATGTATATATATGTATATATATATATATATATATATATATATATATATATATATATATATATATATATATATATATATATATATATATTTGCGAAATAATGTTTGTCCTTGTAGCTTTTCAGAGGGTAATTTACGGCAATGTTCGCTTACTAACAAGGTCTCTCTTGCGTTCTTTACCCTCCTTGTGTTTAACGACCACTAATTACGGAACAACCAAAGTCCTGTAAACATAAGCTAAACAATTTTACACATTTTAATATTTTACATTTAAAACTTAACAATAATGTCTTAATTTTTTACATTTGGGTCTGCGTTTCGTTTTAGATTTAAATTTTCAAATTTGGAACTTGCTGAATGTATGCAATAAAATATTTTTAACAGAAGGGCATAATTTCGACTTCAATAATAAGCTAATATATTTTGTACAGTTGTTTTAGAATTAGATAATATAGTTTTTTTTTAATTTACTGATGAGGTAAACTAATATCTTCCATCCATTTTCTTATTTGTTTATACAATATAAATAGGAAGAAAATTAAAATTATTTTATGTCATACACATACGAACACACACACACACACACACACACACACATATATATATATATATATATATATATATATATATATATATATATATATATATATATATATATAGGGAAAGAGACAGAGGGAGTAAACATCTCGAATTTTGTACTGTACGCACAGTTCTGTTCATAATAAATGAGCGGCTGAAAAAGTTAAAAGTCCACTTCGGGTATGTTCGGCTGTTAAGTAAAGATAACGCCTGAGTACCTAGGCAAACACGCAGCGCACGTAAATGTCTCCAATCACGGTGAAGTTGGGGCTCGCTAAATACAGTCGCTCTTCTATTTGCTGTCTGTTCTAACCATAAAGCTGTGCCACCATAGCGAGGGCATTTGATTGGATGTGTTGCGAAAATCTTTGTGACTACACTGTCGTCTAAGTAAGAGGAAGAATTGCATATATAACTCTGGCAAGTTGTCATTAATTTACACTGAAATAAGAAACTTGTATTAATCCACGTAATAAGAAAAATTCCGTAATTATTATTATTGGTATTTATATTGATTTCATTGTCTCTTGAACAGTCAAAATGAAAGTACTAAGAGGAACAGCCACAGCATTTGTTGGTAAATCATACCAGCATTTCTCTGGCGCGATCTTGGGAAACCAGTGAATGCCAGGTTGACCTCCGTAGCGCGATCGGGTGGCGCGCCGACTTGCGTTGAGAGGTTCAGGTTTCAAGTCCCGGGTGAGACATGGGTGTAATTTAGTTTTGGTGGAATATAAACTTTATGTGTAACCGTCTCTATGAATCACATTTCCAGCGAGATGTAAACTCTAGAATAATAAAAATAAATCCATTGAAAACCGAAATCAAGTTGGCCAGACATAGGATTGAACCTAAGTCTTCCCAAATGAGAGTTTAAACCATTATAGCTGCGCCAGCATTCTATAATATGTAATTACATTAAACGGACTTATAATTTAACGGGCGATATGTAGCGAGAAATATACAACTAAACATTGCCAACCAGTTATTTTGACCTCCCTATGCACCGAGTTCAAGGTTGACACAGAGTGAGATGGAACAATACTAACACATTGAACTCGGATTTGGGAGGACCCAGGTTCGATAACCAGTCAAGACATCCTGACATAGTGTTTCAGATTGTTTCTCTTCTCACTCCAAATGCTGGGATTTTTTTTGCAATAAAAGCCTCCCTTAGTCCCTTTCACGTAAGTTGTGTTGTTTGCCTTCTCTGTTGCCATCACTGTCGACGTACGACGGCAATTTCTGTGTGAATTTGTTACATAGACTTTCATCCTAGGCTGGTCTCATCTCAGAAAAATACAGAATAGACAAATAGCAATACGTATTGAAACCAAGTCTCACAATTGACTGACATAACAAAAATTCGTCTACTAACAGTTAAAGGCTACCGTGCATGTATATAATCCGATCATAAAATGAAATAGACAACGCAAAGTTTTGAAGTCTACGCTGATGAAAAAAATATGTCTTATATAAAAGGGCCGATTATTTTCCCGAAAAAATCCCTGCAATAATTAGTTCCAATGACTTGTGTGCACACTAGTACCAATGTTTCTTGATCAAATATTAGATGTTTTTATTCTCAGTGTTTTAGGAATGTACCCACAAATCATAGACGAGTGGTATCGAAGTAATGTTTTGATTGGCTCAGTCAAATAAGCGACTTATGTTCACAAAGAACGCTGTCAATAACCACAAAACATAGCTGCTGATGTGCTCGTAAGCCACTGAAACTAAGCGGTGCAAAAGTAATTTCGCGAAAACTACCGACAATACTCATTAGACATGATTATTTTATTTATGTTAATTAATTTACGTCTTAGGTTTTACAGGCGAAACTAAGGCGTACGACTTTACTTACATTTAACCAAGGTTATTTTACATTATGAAGTTATAAATAGAAATTAAAAAGTATCAACAAAAACAAACTGTTGAAACATTAAATTACAAATTGAGCTAAGTCTGTTTTTAGAAAATATTGTTTTAGCAAAAAGACAATTTTATGTTAAATAATATAAACGAGAAAGGAAAACTAATCACTTAAATTCTAGTAACATATTATCTAGTATAAACATTTTTAAGAAAACAAACATTTTAAAGGTATAACATTTGTTTTATAATAAAATAACATGTTTACTGTAAAAGAAAGCTAATTATTAGTGACATTTTAAAAATACGAGAAAACTTAATTTGGGAAACAAGAATTTTCAAATTAAGTCGGTTGCTTGAAAAAAAAAACTTCCTTTTTAAAACTGTTTTTGAATCCCAATATAGAAGATATGGTTTTTATTTCTTCTGGGAGCTCATTCTACGCTTTGGATACAGATACACAAAATGACTTCGCAAAATTTTGCGATTTATAGGCCGGTGAAGATAACATTTTTTTTAATTTGCTCACCTAATTGTATTTGTTAACTATTATGTGCAGAATAAAGCCGTTCTTACGGTTATCAGGAACCAAAAATCTTGGAAACTATCGATCCAGACACTTCGCGGAATGACTCGCCGTAAAACTATATTCAATGCGTAGCATTATTATGACGTTTTGGTATAGCAATGCGTTGCTACGTTCATAACGTCACTGTCAGGACTTTCAAGGTCACGCATGCTTGATGAGTATTTTACAAGAGACCGGATAAATCTGACGTAGTATTGCCTGCATAGCCAAACACGTGAACCTACGTTCAGCGACATAGTAGTGCAAAGTGCAAATACAGAAGCTGAAAGGTTGTGACCCCACAAATTCATATATTAGTTAGAAAATTAGTTTCGGTTATGTGCAGTTAAGCCTAACGTAAAATAAATCAGCCTGAATAGAACGAATTAAGCCACATTAAAGAGATTCAAAATAAAGTTTACAATATTTGGTGTCCTGAAGATTATGACGGGCATCATACACATTATAAATTCATTAATGTAAGAAACTATTTGAACTTCATTTAACAGGTAGCTCGAAAAATGTAGAAACACAAGTGTGCTTTGTGACGCAGTTTTAGTCCCTGCATATAAGAATATGCTGCAGATTTACTGCTTACGTAAGAGTCAGGAATGTTCTACTTTGTGGACCATTTGACATGAATGGATGCGTGAACTTGTAGGTCGTCTTTAAATACCCTGCTACTATACTTTTGTTCGATTGTTTTGGTACTGACAAGTGTGTGAACACGACAGTCACTTTGAAACTATTGTATTATTATTATTATTATTATGAAATATCATTTTCGCCTGTATAAATCGCTTAACGCACTCTTCAGTCCACACAAGTATTCTTCAAATGCTGTTTTTACTAATACTTTGCAGTTGTTTGGAGGGCAAATAAAATAAATAGCCTAATCATGGCTGCTGTACCTCGCGAAGCAACAAACACCTCGAATACCTACGCTATATTACGAATGCATCCATTATACGGCCGGTAAAAAATACGAAATTACTATAATTAATTTTATATGTATGTTTATACATACGTAAAACAGTAGTCAATAACATATGGTTTCAATATTAATATTATTTTTTCATTTCATTATGTTCATTGGTTTTTTCTGAGGATATGAAAGGAAAACATGCAAATGTTGACTTCGAAATGACATTATGGGAAAACTGGCTGAGAATTGTATTTGACTACTGAGTGTAACGTCTATAAAATTAATATTACTTAATGCAAATATAAAATAATTGTTACTACAAACATAATATAGTTTTTTTTTTTCCAATTTGATCACCCTAACTGGTTGGCATAAGGGTCTTGTACTAAGGCGACCTTTTTTGTTGATTTAAACATGTTCTTTCGTAAACAATGGTCAAATTACGATTACACGTTACGGCTACCAAATTTCATGCGATCGAAATTTCAAATATGCCATTTGTCCATGAAGGGGATGATTTGTACCATCTTACCATGTTGGGGTCAGACGTCTTATTATAGCCAATAACATTTCCACATTGTTGTTGCTACATCTCCAGCGTTGTTCGATATTTTAATTATAATCGATTTTGAAAACACATTTTCAAGGACTCCTAACACCCTTAATATGCACTTTCGGGACAATTGTCAAATGTCAACCCTTACTTTGCGTAAGGAATCACCCCACCAAGTTTGTCAGGCGAATTCACACTCACCCTGTATTTCACAGCGTTAACGATAATTGTAACTACTGTGGTTTTTATAAGAAGAGTTGACCTATCTGAGTTTAAAAACACTTAATATAAGTTGTTACGAACTATGAGTGCCTATAACCATAAATGCCTGGAACCACTCGACCGAACAAACGCTCTTAAAAATTAATAAATATATTTTGTAATGCAAGATTGTTCCCTTGAAGTAGGGTTTTATTTGGGAACATCAAAATTATGATGTTCCTTGCAAGGGAAAAAAACTGTATGTGGCAATGAACGTTTTCAGAACGATGTTCAAAATTACGAATAGGGAACAAAATAAGTTGTTAAAATATTCTGTAGCAAGACACTTTGTTATTATTGCTCAAATCAGTGCCCGTCAGAGAAATATGACGGTCATACTTTTGTCAAATCCACGTTCAAATGTTTCATATGATAGTTGAATAACTATAATTAATTAGAAAACACATGTAAATCAATTTATTGTTTGTTCTGTAACGATACATCTCTTAAACGACGATACCATGTTCCAGTTTAATAACAATTATATTCTGTAAGACACAATACAGCTGAACCATTGCAATATTTCAAACACCAATACTGCAAAAGTTTCTATTTATATTTTATAATATTGCAAATTACGAAATAACTTAAGAAAATGACAAAAAAAATTAATTATGTTTGCTTTATCCGAGAATCGAACATGTGGTTTTTGTTACTTATTCATAAAGTTTACTGTAAATATAACTTTTTAAAATCTTATATGAACTAGACTTCGCCCTTTATTCACGTAAGCTTTCACTCACGCGCTGTCGGTACGCGGGTAAAATAACGAAACGTGTCTGTTAAATGGGTCACATTGAAGTTCGAGAGTCACTTTCAAGGAACAACAACCGTTACACATAGCACATTCCGCTTATTTTCTTTGCAGACTTATTCCGTTACAATGCAATTATAGTACAAAAGAAGCTAGTTTTTATTTTGCCAAATCAACAAGTGATTAGTTCCTTATTTTCTATTTCATTTAGTCATTTGTTTGTGACAAAAATAAAAAGCACGGATTTATTTCTATATAGAACAGAGAAAACTGTCTGACTGACACATCAAACTGCAGCCCAAACTACTTGACCTAGAACCATGAAATTTTTGTGTGATATCCTGTTATGTCGCAGGCGAGCACTAAGAAGGGATGTTTTGAAATTCATCATCGAAGGGGGTGAAGAGGTAAAATGTGTTTCCGGAGAGACGTCGATAGAGCTCGGGCCTGACGGCCTATCACCGTGATATCTACTTTAATATGTCACACGTAAAAATGCATATTAGCCAATTTAAGGATTTTTGAAATTCAACATTTAAGAATGTGAAAAGACCTTAACTGTGTTGCTGATTTACTATCGATATATATCGAATAATTTGGGAAAAAAAGTTGGTTTTCACTTTTAAATGTTGCTTACGTAAATACCCAAAGAGGGTTTGTAAATTTTTTTTTTTAAATTCGACCTCCAAACAGTAAAAAAGCGAAAAATGCGAATTGATTATCGTCGTGATTTTTACTTCAATTAGTCACGTATGCAAATGTCTATGACAGGACTCCAAGACGATTCGAAATTCTTTAAATAAGGGGGTGAAAATAAGCGAAATGTGTTTTCGATTATTCCTCCATATCTATCGAATCAATCGAGATATCAAAGTGCTCTTAGCTTTAGATTGATACTTTTGTAATTATCCCAAATACCATTAAAGTATATTTTTCAAATTCGGCACTGAATTGGTAAATTTACAAACGATGTATATCAATATATATCGATCCCATTGATTTTATATGGCGACGTGAGTTTGTGTAAGATTGATGCTTACTCAAATACCTACAAAGTAACTTCACGCATTTTCAGAATTCCACACCTATGGAGGTTAAAAGGGGCGAAAAGTGATTAAATGTGTTTTTAATTAATCGTCCGTATATCTTGAACCTAGCGGACTATTTTCGTGTTTTTCAGGTCCAAGAAACACCAGTTAAGTAGTCTAAAATGTGATACAACGATATTTCGAAATTCAGTCTCTCAGGAGCTGAAAAGACCTGAAATGTGTTTTAAATAAATCTTCGATACATGTCGAACACATCGAAAGATATTAGGATATTTTGTTGCTTCAGGATGATGATTGCGTAAATGACAGTAAAAGGGTTTTTCAAATTTTTCTAAATTCGAAGACTCAGTACTGTGCAGAGGTGATATGTGATATTTTAATGAATGATCGACTTTGCTTTCAGAATTAGCTATCATCGTGATTTTCGCTTCTACTGGATACTTGAACGTATACCTAAGTTGTGAAATTAAAATTGTCCAAAATTCGATATCTAAAGGTGTGAAAAGGCATATTTTTTTTCTATCAGACGACGATACTTATGTAACCAGTAGAGATATTGGATCGGTGTTCGCATCAGTATTATGCTTAAGTAAGTATCTAAAAAGTATTGCAACTTTTATATTACGTAAGATAACTTCATTAAGAAGAAAACATTGATTGTGAACTTTCAAGGCAGACGATCCGAAAAGCAAATACGACCAGCGAGAAATAACTTACACAGACGTTTCATTCGGCAGTTATATCGAGACGTTGTGTTGTACAAACTGTATGAGCCAGAATACTTTATTTTTAAAAGTAGTTTTCACGTATAATTTCGATGTTATATGGCGTAGTTGTTTGTAGCTCCTATCTATTGTTCGGGAGGTTCTGGAGTCAAATTCCTTTAAAGTCTGTGAAAATGTGCATGTCTAACACACTAAAATGCAAGGAATATGACATTAGTGCAATTTGGATGAAGTCCAAAAGTTGTGAAAATGGATTATGCAGTCCACTATGTTCCTAGTCAGCATCAGCCCACATCTCACTAACCTCTAGGTTGGGACATCAAATACGTTCATATTTCAGCGAAACATTATCCCGCAAGAACACCTTAATGACAAATTTCAAGTGAAGGTTTTGAAAAATAAATACGTTATTGAAGGCAACATCACCAATAGTTGTCCTCGAGGGAAATCAGTCTTAATACCACGTAAACTACGTATTTCATTCTCTTACTCTCTTATATTTAACAGTTTGTAATTACCTCACAACGTCAACTTTGCGGTGACTATAGATAAGGCACAGTCGCTGAGGGACAATCTCAAGACTGCTTTTCGCGTGGACAGCTATAGCTACTTATCCTGTTGCAGAGTTAACTCAACTAGCATATTTGTCATTCTAACGCTTGTTGACTGAACTACCTGTCTGGTGTATAAAGAGGTATCTGCTCTCAGTAATTCATGTGAGCAAAGCCACGGTCGTACTGCTAGTTAACATATAAATCCACAATCACATTTATTTCTAATTGTAAAATTGTTGACATTGGAACATAGAGTCTACTTGACCACTGTTCGTATTTAAAAGAAAACCGCAACAGATATCATCTAATTTAACAGAAGATTTTATTGTATGATCACAACGATTTTAAGCAGTTTTATTATTTTCAAAAAGATTATTCAAACATTATTTCAAAAATTTCAAATAAACTTTTATTGGTGTCCGGTTTCGAGTATCTGTTGAACCACACTTTCAACTATAGACTGGCATCAATATATCGTATAATAGTATCGCGAATATCGGCCTTCCATAAACACGACGCCGTAATCTCTGTTTAATTGTAAACACTAATATTTCGGGCATTTAAAGTTAAAGTTTAGAGATGAAACTAGATTAAACAAAGTTCAAAGGTTCTTGTCAAATCAGTATGCTTCACACTCAAGCTTAAAATATTTGCCAACAAGTAGGGAATGCAAATACTTGGTACACTGTTGAATATATGTTCTAAAAATTTGTTAACAGTTTTCTGTCGAAAAAATACCGTGATTTAATTTGTGGCATCCTGCCCGAAAAAGTATCGGGATCGATATAGGGCACGGATTTTCGAATTTGAATATTATGTTTAACAGTGACACTGGTCACTGGGTTTTTTTATTAAGTTTTCTCTTCCCGTGCATTCCCAAACGACTTCATATCCACCTAACGACATCCCACACCGGCTATCAAGACCAAAGCTTGTTAACAATCATCCAAATTTGTTCACTTGATATGGACGTGTACGAACCGTAATATAAAGCGATTTAGAGTACTTGTAAGGATTGGGTATGATAACATTTGGTTTCAAATCAGCATTTTGGTCACAGAAACTGTTTTTGTTCGTTTCATTTCTAGGAAGCACTGACCACTTAAGCTGCCCGGAATACCGGATTAAAGAAAGAGCTAATATACAAATTTACCTGTTCACTTACGTCTCTCGAATTGTGCTAGTGCTACCACGCGGCGTCAAAAATAAAGATGTACACAGAGTTATTTAATTGTATTTATTGTGTAAGCATCGCATTCGCTCAATGCGCTGGTCAGTTGGTATTTTCATATTACGTTGTCGAAAGTGGGCCCAGAAAAAAAATTAAAGCAACCTACTTGTTTGAATTTATCGGGAAGTGTGAAGTGTATTAAACAGTTTCATTTAAGGAATGTATATACAATCTTTATGCCGTTTGAACATAAATAATTAACATACTGTTGTTTGTGTATTACGTACGACTTCATCACACAATAGACACCTTTGGTCAAAAAATTGTAATATCTTTAAATATGTTTCTAACATATATCTTTTATACGAGTACGTGAACAGAAGTATCGGTACTTCACTTCGTGATTGACGCCGTGAATGTTGGAGCGAGTAGGGACCTAGGAGACCTACAATGATATGTGGCAACACCGCGCCAGCAAGCGGGCATCTTGGTGAACGACTGAGTTCAAATAGGTCAATACCGGGTCTATCCCTATCTAAACGTTGGAAATTCGCAGTGAATGACAAAAATACTTGATTGTTCGTTTGTAAGTTTCGTATTAGTAGAGTAAATAGAACGACTTAATCACATTTAGTATCGAGGAAATTAACGAGTGTACTTATTACCTAGAACACTTCTATGGCACCCTAGCGTTTACTGCGAATGGCCTTCTATGCAATTCTTTTATACCAGGTCACAGCATATTTAAAAAAGTCTACGTGTTTTGCACAACATGATATTGAAAGGAAACTGTCGCATCACACTCTTCTGTTTCGACGCTGACTGTAAGCTACGTTATTTGTATTTGTTGATGTTATCGTCGAGGACACTGTAAAAATTTTAGCATAAAGTAGCCTTAAACACGTTTTTAATTTATTATAATAAATAAATTTGAAATGACGCTTTGCATGTTTAAAAAATCCTCTCAAATTAATTTTAAGTGCATGCGAAACTATTAAACCGCTATTTTTTTTCTGCGATAATTTTCAGTCCTACTCTGACGAAATTAAAAACTTTAGTGCTCGTCCAGTAATTTAGGTGGAATTTATACTGGAACATTTTCCTAACTCAAGTGGTACCTCCAACTAGTGGAAAACCATTATATCTTTAGCCCCAGCATTTAAATAATTACTTCATTAACTAGTGCTGCAAATGATTTTATTGCCATCAATTTCCTATCCATAATTTCAAACAAAGTAAACTATTCGCTTCCGTTCTATTGGAAAGTTGTCGAGAAATAAGTTAGGTATATATTCTTCACGATAAAATGAGCACTGCTTAAATTTTTCTTCCAATCATTCTGCGATCAGCTTTACTATTGATAACATGAAAACTACCTTGAAACTAAAAACCATTGTAAAAGTTTCACCACACTCAAACACTTAAAACCTTTGGCTCCATTAAAATACAATTATGGATATAAGTGTTGGGGAGTGCTCATTTTAAAGTGCACAGACTATAGGCACATAGGGCAGCAAGTCCCAAGTGGATGACAGTATATCACTTGTCACTGCCTCCATGTATTAGTACTACACGTATGCTTCAATATCCACAAAATCGTTTATTAAAACAATGTTAGTCTTAATTCACTCATATCTACACAAAACTATTATTCAGGTGACGCTGATTCGTACGACGCCTAACATGGGTATCTACTACTTCAATTAATTAATATAATTATTTCCATTATGATTTTTATCGGGCTCACTGCTAGAGATAATTATTTTTGGGTCGTTACAAGTAACAGGACGCAACACAAAGTTTGCAATCAGAGACGTTTTTTATTTACTAACTGTAGTCAGTCTTAATTTGTTATAGAAATATTTTACAACAGCCAAATTTATAAATACATTAGAATGTATTTTATGTAATGTATTTCAGACTGTAGATGGCTCATGTTTAAGTAAACATTTTCTTTATATTCGAATAAGAATTAATATTTTATATGATTCACAGTGCATGGTAAACTACGTAACAATAACGGTTTAGTGACATTTAGCTATGTTTCGTGTGCAGACATTCCTACTGCGGTTATGAAACTCTAATGCCAGTGTAGTGAGTCGTATTTGACTCGAAGACCACGTGCTACTAAAAGACAGCTGTTGTACTGTGAATGTTTTTTGAAGGTCAATGCTGGAATCTGATGGTAGTTACAGCCAGCATAATATAATTTTTTTTAACAGTAAGTCTAAGTGTGAGAACTAAATTACTGACAACCAAGAATAGTTTCTCTTGCTGTGCAAGTGGGAAAAACTATTGATTTTATACTGATGATATTTTGAGTTGAAGTTTGCAGTCAGAATGTCTTAATATCATTTTCGGTCCCGATTAGTAACAGAACTTTTCCATTATTTCTTGGGTAGAGCATTGTTACAGTGGTAGTGTTATGAACGTTATACTGGCGCTGGGAAGAATAACCTTATCATTTTTGTTTCAAATTCACTTATTGTAAACTTCGACTTTAAATTATAATTTAACAATTAATAATGAATGAGGTATTTCATTATGCAATAATAACATAGTCTTCAATCAGACTGTTGTAAACCATAAACATGTAAATATACATGCGTCGTAACGTATTTATATTCATATTATAGTGTCCGTACATATGAAACTCAACCAATAAAATCCGTTTTGCTATTCTGACGGAGTTTAAACTAATATCTGTAAACTCTCATACTTCGTAGTCTTGGTATGTTTCAAAGAAACAGGTGTTAATAATGAGCATCGGGAAGTTCCTACTGTGGTCCACTCCTAAAGTTCACATGTGATATTATTACTTAAAAGCAATATTTTTGGCTATGTGAGTTAAGGGTTAGTATGTTCGTAAAAATTATTATAACTAAAGAAACAGACCAACTCGAAACATTTATACCACGCATAGTCATAATTTATGTTCAGATGGGATTACAGTTGATGCAATGCCAATTAAAGTTTCGTAATGGAGTGTTTCCGTTAAAATTATGTTTCAAAATACGAACGTCAAACAGAATTCGTTCGTAGTTCTCTATAAAGAGCTCCGCCTGGTCAGAGCTGTCTTACATTTTACGAGGCATGAATACAGAGGCGTTATAGGCGCGACACTGACAAGGATTTCAAATGCGCAATTGCTTGTCAACCCGAGCTGCTTATTCTGTTTTGTGTCCTTACGTCGTTTATCTATAACATTTCAGCGGGTATCTCATCATGTTACTTCTGCGTCGCTTTTATTTCACTGCACGTGTGTGCGAAAATAGGCTACATTAAAAATTGTTTGCTGAATTGTGATATTAAATAGATTTCGATATGTTTACTATAATACGTAGCTTCACCCACAGTATTGGAATGGTATTTTGTACGGCAAAATTAATGTGCCCAAAACAGGCCTTAAAACACATTACTGGGACAAACCAGAGTGTTACGAATTTTTAATAGACCTACATGAGTTGCAAATAATTTTATATATTCTGTTTCTTCTGTCATAACACCGAAAAAATATATAGTCCCTATGCGAAATAGGAAAAATTAACAAAATTGATACTTCAAATCGTAGTATTTAATGACAATTTAAGAAGGCTACAACACAACCACTGTGCAGTGAAATGTGCAGTTTACTGAAACTGTGTAATTTTTAGGTCTCTTATTAGTCCTAACAAAGTAAGAAGAGTATTATTTTTATATAACAGCACATTAAGTCAGAGAACGATGCTTTTAATCGTATATTATACGCTTAACTGTGTTTGACATCTACTAAGAAAACAAAATAAGCATTTACGGGATTAACGAAGGCAATAAATTATTACAAAAAAAATATTTACTTTTTCTGATCGTTAAGTTGTGTATTTTGAATCGCAATTGTGACGGGAAATTTGCAGGTACGGAAAGTATCAAAGAATATTTCGACAATGACAATAATGATTTCGACGAGGATTTTATTTTTGAGGTTCTTCTCTATTGCTACTCTCAAACATAGCACTTTATCTCCTAATGTATAAGACGAGACATTTTAATCGAAAAATACAAAATGATGGAATGTAAATGCATAATATGCTAGTAGATAATACGTCATGTTGAAAGTTAAAATTGTTCAAGTGTTTTCTTCCAATTTCGTTACATTTTGATGCGTGCTCAGGAACCGAGAATAACTCATCCTTTCGGTAACACTGTTGTTGCAGCTGTAACAATAAATTTATCTTTACGTAAAGAACGGAATATTTCGCAAATTCAATGCCCAGCATGTTAGAATACACTGTCCTGTATATAATCTTCGTTTATTGTGTTCCACAAAATGTCTGCAGTTCTGCAAATACTATAAAATAAATACAACAAATGAGTTACATGCCATCATTTTCAACTCCGTGAGTTGTGTGCTTTTTCCTCCAAGGTCTTTTATTTTGCGAGCTGCAGCGCTCGTCAATTCACAACCTGTGTTTGCGCCTGTGACTTAGTGTGTCTGTGGTACACGCCGAACATTGTCGAACGGGACTTTGAAATATTTTTGGCTCCACGAGTGCGCTCATTTATTCTGAACAGCACAGTACATAACGCTTAAAAGAAATACGTCATCTGCCCAGCTATGAAAAAATCTGCGGGGTTAGGTTTGGGTAAGAAAGAAACCCCAAGCGCGTGCGTTTTCAGTCCAACAGAATTTAATTCTCTTTTCTTAATCAATGCAATTCCCATGGCTACGGGACTTAAAAATATTACGTTGAGAAAACTATGTATGCAAAATATATATTCATAAGAAACATTCGGATTTTGTAACGTAACTTCAAAGGACATTAGTAAAGCAATTGGTCGTAAAAAAGTTCTGCGGTTGGCATAGACAACATATCGATACACGTAATAAAGTTACTTCTCTCTTGCATAATATTACCTCTACAAAAAATAATACATTTCTCGTTGACTCACTCTCAATTCCCTAGCACCTGAAAAAATGCCCTTGTTAAACCTATTCCGAAAACACAGAATCCATTTTCACTATCAGACTACCGTCCAATATATATTTCACCAGTGCTTTCTTCGAAGATAATTGAACACATCGTCTTAGAACAAATGAAAATTTATCTTGGCAACAATAAACGTCTTGAAGAATGTCAGTCAGGTTTCCGTGCTAACCATATTACTAGCACTGCACTTGTTAACATAACTGATGATATCAGACTTGCTACGGACAGGAAATTCACTACGCTTCTCGTGCTATTAGAATTTAGCGTAGCCTTCGACACTGTCGACCACGATATTCTGCTAACCAAACTCGATAAGAATTTTAGTTTCTCAACAAATGCTGTTGCTTGGTTCAAGTCATACTTGTCCAACAGACATCAAAGTGTTATTTCTGGGAACTCAAAATCTGACTGGCAGAGATTAATAGCTGGTGTCCCACAAGGTTCTGTGCTCGGTCCTGTTCTTTTCACTTTGTTCATTAATGACATTCGTAAATCGCTTAAATATTCACAGAGTCATTCATATGCCGATGATTTGCAATTTTAGTATTCATTTCCTCTGACTGACACCGTTAAAAGGGTTACTGAGTTTAACATGGACCTTGAGGCCGTTGTTAATTGGTCTGTTGAAAATGGGCTTCTAATTAATCCCCTTAAATCGCAAGCCATCATGTTTAGCAACACTGAATTTGTTCTAAAGTCGGTAATTTCCGAATCCCCAAAAATTTTTGTAGGCGGTACAGAACTGTCAATAAGATCAAACGTCAAAAACCTAGGCATTACTTTGAATAGTACACTTAACTGGTCGCACCATATTGCTATAACATAAGTAAGATGGCGCTATCGACCCTTCATGCATTGAAGCGTCTAAACAATCCAACTCCCTGAATGTGTAGAAAAATGTCTTATACAGGTACTAATTTTTCCATCTTTTGAATATTGTGACGTAATTTACAGCGACCTTACAGAACAACAGGCAAATAGATTACAGAAAATTCAATACGTATGTATCCGTTTTATATTTAATCTTAAAACCCGTGACCATATATATATCTTGTTATTACGGAAAGTTGTCATGGCTGCGGCTAGTACATAGACGTAAACTTCACAGCTTACAACTCTTAAGAAAAGTTTTGTATTCTAAATCCCCGCCCTATCTCAATAAGAAATTTAACTTTCTCTCCTACCACAATGTTGGTACTCGTTCGAAGGATAACCTAGCGTTGTTGATACCTA
Source organism: Medauroidea extradentata (assembly GCA_003012365.1). Lineage (NCBI taxonomy): Eukaryota > Metazoa > Arthropoda > Insecta > Phasmatodea > Phasmatidae > Medauroidea > Medauroidea extradentata. Next base: position 26,974 of record PNEQ01006224.1, read on the forward strand.
GGCATCGTACAAGCGCCTATTCCAAGATATTTATGGTAGACACGACACACTCTTGGAATGCACTTGGAAACTCAGTGAGGTAGAAATATGCCTAGTCTTCCAATTTCAAAAATGCTGTGCTGAACTCTCTTAGACAAGATCATTATATAGCATGAACAGTGGATTAAGACATATACCTATGTATGAATGTGCGAGTGAATGTGATAGTTAATGTTTTTATTTTTTTGTTTTCTTTATTGTATTGTGATTTAAATGTTTTCTTCTTTCTTCTTAAAAAATTTGAACTTAAATGCTGCAATGTTATTAATTAATTTAGCTACGTAAATTTAATATTTATTTTCATTATCCTGTTACGTTGTAAAATGCTTTCTTACTATGTATACTGTGGTTAAGTGTAAGACAAGGCTACTTCGCAACATAACAATTAAGACGAATAAATAAAATAAAATAAAATTATGTGACTTGCTGAAACCTTAATAAAATCATTTGTTTAGGGTTTTAAGCTTATAATTGAACATATATCTCAGTTAGTATATTACTTACGATTCTATAAACATGAAATATAGCAAAATGTATTTCATAAGTGATGTATAATATTTTTAAATACTTAAAGCAAACATAAATATATTCTATAGTTGAAACTTCATAAGTTTGTTGTATTAGATAAAAATAAGTTGTACTAGTGAATTGTTTGAGCAGTGTTTCGGTAAGTGTTTCAACGTCAGTTTAGACCTCATTCGGTGAATCATGTAAGACATTTCTGTGAAACTATTCATGTGACTAATTCCCAAAAATTGTGTTACATCGTTGTTCGATGTTTAGAGTGTTTGGGCCTTATGAACGAAGTTTAGACTCCGCTGATCTCTCCATGTTGGATGCTTAGATAATGCCACTGGTCAGACCCGAGAGGCGTCTTGGCTTAAGGAAGGACAAACATACGCGTTCGCGGGCAAGTTTGTAAGAATAACGTTTTGTTGGATTGTGGGCCTGTAAGTTTACATTTTTATTAAGCTCTGTTGTCCAAATCCCTGTCAATAAATAAGAGAGCATTAAACACTGTATTTTTTAATAAATTTTGTGCACATGGTACATAACACAGTTCGCTACTATTCAACAAATTAACTCGGTGAACCCCTGTCTCCTGTTTGTAAGTTATTCACAGCAGGGGTTCCAAAAAAACACACACACACACACCTACACACACACACACACACACACACACACACACACACATATATATATATATATATATATATATATATATATATATATATATATATATCCCAAGGTAGCTTAAAGCTTAGATACATGAAAAACTTACAGATACATAATTGATAAAATAATGAGCATTGCAGCGGTAATAATGCAGTTATAATTTACCAGACAGTATATTTCCTACGTTCGAGCATCAACAGTTTACATATAAACCTCATCGGAAATAGAGCAGTTTCTTGCTGCAATACCGAGTAAAATGAGCCAAGTGGGTAAACTAGTCGTAGCACTAGAAGTGCCGATTTGCATTTAACTTGCGAATCTCCGTATGTGACACCATTTACTACAAAGGACGTGAGTTATACATATGGTCAGCACTTTAAATCAAAGTATTTAGCGCTGTTGAGGGGAGATATGAGGTGAGTATGGAGCGGCGCCGGGATGAAATAGTGGGGAAAATGACAGATCACTGAGAAAATCCACCGATCAACGGCATCTTCCGGCACGATTCCTACCGACCCCGCCGGGATTATAACACGGATGTACTTGGCGGGAGGCATATTACTACCTATTAGAAGCATTTTTTTTTTTTTTTTTTTTTTTAGGATTTCATAAACCTTTAACCACACACACTACAAACAAAGCTTACATTATTTTTGTATATTTCAGTTATGTTATGTACATTTAAAAAAAAATATTCTGGATATTTATGTATTTTACCATAGTATGACATATTTGAAGAAATATTTTTTTTAGAATTTCATCAACCATTGTTCACATATACTACAAACAAAGCTGACGTTACTTTTGTGTATTTCGTTCATCCTATGTTCATAATATTTTGAACAGCCGCAATTTTTCTGTTTTTTAATATTATGATATATCTCTGGAATGAATTTTCTGGGATTTTATCAAATTTAGCATGCATATACTAACTAGTAAGGTGACTTCACTTTTGTTTATTTTGTTCATTCTGTGTTAGTATTTTCATAAACCTTTCTTTAACTTGAGATATTTGAGAAAATCGTTTGCCTATTTTTAATCATATTGGTACATATGGTACATACAGCTTAGTAAGTTGCCTCGTTTTCGTTCACTTATATTCATATTTTCCAAACGGGAGTATTTTTTTTTTAATATTTGGCATATATAAGGGAGTAATTATTTTCCAAGTTTTATTAAACGCATACTGATCTTAATTTTGTTTATTTCGGTAATAATTTATCATATATTAATAACAGCCCAGTCATTTTAGCTCAAAATTTGCCATATAAAAAGAATCATAAAAGCAAGGGAATTTGTACATATGTAGTTGAAAACCTCCTGAACAACATACTAAAAATCTCCAAAAATTGAACTTGTGGCACTGCCATATTGAAAAATGGCGGCCAAAATCTGGTTTATCATGTTTATTGCAGAAACCGTACCCTGGATAGAAAAAAACTCTCTGTTTCTATGTACTTTTTTTTTTTTTTTTGCTATTTCGAGTCATTTCATTTTGCAGCAAAAGCGATTTAATTAAACATTTATAAATTACATTAAAGCACTGAATGTGGACAATATTATCAATCTTCTACACCATAAATTACTGCTCCGATTTAAAAAAGGTACACAGTAATAAGTTGCACTGTTAAATGTTTGGGAGCACACTTAATGTATTCATTATCAATGTGATATAACCCTAGAATGCTAGAAAGCAATTTAGAAGATTTTCTTTAAAACTATTTATATTTTCTTTATAATTTAAATTTGAAAAATTTCTTACAAGGAAGGGTAGAGACAGAAAATAAAGAGACACACGCGGTTAATTGCCAATATCAGACTTAAAAGTGGAAAATGGTGTGGACTAACTAGTCTTTTGCGTGTGCTTAAAAAAACTGTAGTTATTATTTAATAAAAGCTCTGTTTCAACATTAAAGTTACAAAAATTTAATATTTTGTATGTTTAATCTGCAACCACCCGTTATGCCGCGAAATGTGATCGGTACATTTTATTCTGACACCCTATTAATAAACTTTATTCTTATAAATGTGTGCTCTAAATCAAAATTCCAACGGAAACGAAAACAAAAGCAAAGGGTTTTGAAATATGTGTAGTATACAGGGTGGCCAAGAATAAGTGTTACAAATTGATAGGGATGGTAGATGTGCATGTTTGGAACATATTTGATTCAGGAACCCATGTCCGGAAATGCATCCTTATACCTGCAATGGTGCACCAAAGTAACAGGGGTAGGCAGGCAACCTGGCGACAACAAGCCAGTGAAAACATCTGTTGTGTTGTGTTATGTACTAC